>RQTK01001331.1:35406-96383 GCA_003991915.1 Elysia chlorotica
AAAAAAAAAAAACAAAAAAAAAAAAAACTTAGTTCTCTCTCTCTCTCTCTCTCTCTCTCTCTCTCTCTCTCTGTCACCACTTATAAGGTTCGTACTTTTATCCATTTGAAAAGCGAGAGGAAAAATCCACTTTTATTGTAGAGTTTCTAGCCGTTCATCCGGTTAGCGGTCATTCCTTATAGGAATATTGCCATACAATGCAAGATTTTGTTTTGTTTTGAAGCTCCTGAAATTGAGCAAACAGCTCAGGTGTGGTTTGGGTATTTAGTGACCATGATAATCAGATGTAAAGTGGTCATACAGCCTGATACCTTCTGCAAGGAGAAAAATTACCGTCTTCATTAAAAAAAAATGTTTCTTTTTTATGTATTATTCAAATTCTAGCTAGGCTAGTAAAAATTATAGTTTATATAGTGCTGACGCTGGGCTAGAATCTTCATTTTCATAACAAAACAAAAAACAAACAAAACAAAACAAGAAATTATATGAATATTTTTGTACATGTATAATCTTGCATAATAATATGATTGTGCTATTATCACTTCCTAATCTCGTTACTATTTAAACAGTAATCTTAAGTGAGCTTATTGTCTCCTGGGTTTTAAGGAGAATCCAACAAGAGATAGACGAGGAAAGAGGAGAGGCGTAGATAGGCTTCTTCATGGATTAATTTATGAGCAAGTTTCTTTAAAAGAAATACCCGTTAATAAAATTCAGTTCCAACGTTCATAGCAAAAGAAATTAGAAAAAACAACAACAAATAAATCAATGTTTGCACAAAGCGAGAGTGTGCCTGTTAAGTTTTTTTTTCTAAATTTAGCCTATACAAAACTAGTCAGTCTTGAGCAGCTTTAAGCATCACTATTCCAAAAAGTCGGTAAAGCAATTTTTCACGGGAGGAAATAATGACGAGAAAATAAACCAATTTTTGTCTATTCACGTACCTGTCATTAATGATGCTCTAGTTCCTAGTGTTCTTTGTATTGTGCGCAAAAAAATGAAGTAAAGAAAATCACATCCTGCTTTAGCATATGTGCGTTTAAAGATTACCCACATCAAAAAGTCATTAAACATCCCGACAGAGGGAAAGCAGTTAAAAAAAAAAAGAAACAAACTCATTTTCACTTCATTTTCCCAGATGTATATTATGGTTTTTTACACCGCGAGAAAGCAAAATTATTTTACGCAAATAATTGAACACTGGATCAGCTTTCATAGCGTTAAACTTTTCCTGATCATCGGTGATAAACTTAACCGAGGCGGGCATGTTTTTTGAATTTTTAAAAAAGTATTATGATGAAAAGTACAGAAAGAGACGAAAACACACACGGGTAGGAGCTCATGGAGAGAGCGAGATCAAAATCGATGGACCGAGATAGATAGATAGATAGATAGATAGATAGATAGATAGATAGATAGATAGATAGATAGATAGATAGATAGATAGATAGATTGATGAATAGATAGATAGATAGATATATAGAAAAGGGGGGAGAGAGAAAGAGAGATAGAGAGATCGAAAGAAGAGAAAGAGAGAGAGAGAGAAAGAGAGATAGAGAGATCGAAAGAAAACGAGAGAGAGAGAGAGAGAGAGAGAGAGAGAGAGAGAGAGAGAGAGAGAGAGAGAGAGAGAGAGAGAGAGAGAGAGAGAGAGAGAGAATAGAGATCGAAAGAAAGAAGAGAGAAAGAAAACAGGGAGGGAGGAAGAGAGATAGAAAAAATAGTGACAGACAGACAGACAGACAGAGAGAGAGGGGGGAGGGAGGGAGTTAGTTTTTTGTTTGTTTTTGGTTGCTTTATGTACAACGTCAGCACAACATAGGCTATCTTAACTATTATTGTGGACGGGTCCCAAGACTGACAGGCTCCTGTCTCAGCCGATCACATTAAACTGACACCGATCCAATCATCACGACACGAAATCAAACAAGTAGAGTTTTGACCAATCGTGGGATTCGAATCAGCGGACCCTTCGATCTGAAAAGAGAGAGAGAGAGAGAGAGAGAGAGAGAGAGAGAGAGGGGACCAACTGGAGGGCGGGAGGGAAAGAGAGTAAGAGAGTCACAGAAATAGTGACAGAGAGAAGGAGATATATAATATAAAGGAGGTATATAAAAAAAATACAGAGTGGCAGAGGGGGTAGAAGTAGGTCATTTTTCTTGCTAATAGCCTGATAGTTTCATAGACTTCACAAACAGTCCATTCCGTGAAGAAAGTTGTCTTTTTCTTTTACATGTACCCCGTCCCATGACAAACAGAGCATTTCATGGGGTTTCGATATCTTTCTTTTTCCTTTTTTTTAAATTTCTGTCGACGACTTTAATTTTATAGCTTTAATGACTGGTCGTAACAATAATAATAAGAAGAACAAGGCTTAGAACGAGTTCTAAACTACCGCGATGACGTACTAAAGGCCCCGGGTCTTTTCTTTAATCACCCTGCATTTTCTGTATGTGTCGTTCACAAGGTTTCAGTTTGTTTTCCCCGTACAGAAATCCCCAATTAGTCACCAACAGTAATTGTTGAATATATATTATATATCTCAAGCTTAGACCGCCTTGATTTTTTTCTAATGTTGATGTAAAAACAGCGCACCAGGTGCAGCGTTTGGTGAACAGCGCTACAGATGATTGGACCGCATCATGTCTGTAGAGAACGGATTGCTGGTGATCCTAATGTGCCGTGCCCCTCCCCAGAGAGGCTGTAGATATAAGAATGCGATGCACAATTTGTCCCTGATGAAATTCACACCCTTAGAGAGGCTGATTAAAACTACAGATTTCTATTAATAGCTATTAATATAATGTATGATTATAACTAAACTATGATACTAGCGTTTGGGGTCGTTCATACAACATACTTTCTCGAACCGAAATTCCTTTAAGCAGACCGCTCATTTCTCTTTTGTTCTCTCTCTCTCTCTCTCTCTCTCTCCCTCTCTCTCTCTCTCTCTCTCTCTCTCAGTTTCCATGTATTCTGTTAATTTATTTTTATAAACCTTGTCTAATAAAGAATTGATTATTTCACACTACGCATGACCTATTCTGATCTTCAACTTTCGTACGGAATATATTTTCACAGAAAATTGACACCAGGGTTTGATGGTGTTTAGTGAAAGACTTGATCAAAAGAAATATTAATTTCACGGTGTAGAGGCCTCCGTGTATCTAGTGGTATTCAATGTATCTTAATTGTTTCAAATCAAATTCTCTGAAGATGCGTATATTGTCGTATCTACTGGTAGACTCTTCAAGACGTATCAAAATTAATGTAGCTATCTCTCAAGGTGTGGGCAATGCGGCCTGTCTAGTGATAATGATACACTGAATGGAAATTAATGTAATTCTCTCAAGATGCTCTCTCTGCTAGAATTCCAGCAGACCCCCATTGTTACCAGCGGGGCCGTTGATTGGTTGCTCCAGGTAAACGATGCCGCTGTAAGCCACCCCGGCTCTCTGGTTACTCCGTGTTGATTCAGCCCGCGTCTGTCATCAGACAATGCCTGCTGCCTTCATTTGCGCGTGCCCTCCTTGTTTCACAGAATAAGTCTTTGTAGATTCAGGTATAATTCATATGCCTTATTCTTAAGCTTATCACGCCCAGATATACGATCTGCTTATCTTTTAACTTTCTCCTTCTTTTTGTGTCTTATCTGTCTGCCTGTTTGTCTATCTTTCTCCTACTCTATCGCTCTCTGTATATTCATCTATAGATCTCACTCTTCTTCTTCTTCCTCTTCTTCGTCTTCTTATTTTCCTTTGGATTGCCAATACGTGTCGTCACGGGGAGTACCAATAGGGCACTCGATAAGTGCTAATGGATGACGAGAAGGAGGTACTCGCCAACCCACACCTTCTCATCCAACGCGACCCTTTGTTAACAAATAAATCAACGGCATGTAAAACTAATCAACCTTTAACTGCTCTTGTTAGCAACAGTCATCATACATGTACCGCTGATGGCCGGGTGTTTGAAGCCTGTCCGCCGATAAGCCGCGTCACGGCAGGCTGGTTGACTGCTGATTGTTCCCCTACTGCAGACACATGTGGAGAGTCTTTACCCAAGAAGGCGCAGCTCTTCCCCACTGTTACCTACACTTGGTTTCAACGGGATATCAGGAACTAGACCAACCACATCACAGTCACCAACCCAGCCGTTAGGGAAGAAAACCCGGTAACCAGAGAGAAATCGAACCTATATCCTTCTGATTAAAGCCGCGCGCTGTACTCTTGGACCACCGTGACTCCAATAACCTCTCACGAGACGCGTTCTCCCCGGGGCTCGCCAGCTGAATCTGACAGCATAGCAACGCAAACACAAGCAGGCGACAGTGATAGCCAAAGTAGCTTTACAAACGCAATCTATACATGTGCTGTCTTCTTTCATCTAGATGTAAGGCCAGGGTTTTCCCCACTATCTATACTGTAAGGCTTTAAATCTTTGTCCCTTTACTCTATATGCATTATTTGGTGGGAGATAGCGAAGCTCTCGATTAGTTTATCGACTTCAAGGTTTCCATCGTATACGAAGGCGTGTTTCAAGATAGTGTACGTGTACCCACACATGATATAAGACAGATGGGTGATAGCCGGTTATATCATATTGACACTAACCCACCCAGAAGGGAATGAAATGCGGCACTTTTTGTTGTTGTTTTATTTTGCCAATGCAGTGATAATCTTTGTTTTCCCCCCTCCCTTCCCCAGGTGGTAACGTGGTCAAGGTGTGGGACGCCCTGGCTGGGGGCAAGCTGCTCGCCACGCTGACCAACCACCACAAGACGGTCACCTCGCTCTGCTTCTGCAGCAACTTCGAGCGCTTCATGTCCGCATCCCTCGACAAGTGAGTACAACAAGGCTGAAAAGTACAGCAGATCTTCTTTGGTCGCAGAAAGCTTATGTCTGAGGTCAATTCTCCCAGATCTCGAGATAGATTCTGCACAGCGTAAGGGTCGCCCGGGTTATGGTCGTTCACAACTGATCTAACCTTTAGGGATAGGGTTGGATCGAGCGAAATTAGAATCCCAGATCTCCTGTGTCTGAGGGTCCAACGCTTTAACCCCAGCGCGACAACCATGTGTTTGAACTCCATCACTTCTGTAACCGATGTAGACCTACTAGCCGCAGGCTTTGGTTACTTTTTCGGACCTTGGGCCTCCTGCTCCCAAGTCCAGAGCACATCCGACTGGGCTATCTGGCCCCCACACCTGCTGAAAACGGTAATTCAGTTTACTAAACGATGGTGGCAGGCAGCTGTGAGAGTCGATGGAGCAGCATCAACACGGGTTTGACTCGACTGGAATACAGAAAGCTGCAAGTATGAATGGTCATGTAGGAGGTGGACCAACAAAACGAAAAACACGGATTGACAAACCGTGATTTTTAAAAAAAATTTGTCTTCTTCTAGGCAAACAATGTTTGTTTTCTTGTTTCCGCATTGGCTTCCTTGGGTATTCTGACCAGATCCTTGTGATGCCTAAGGTGCTGGTACTTTGTGATATGTACCCGCCTGAGAATACTCCTGCTATACCCTCTGCCTCTGTGTCGCATCAGTTGTTAGTCCCGTGATCCGCCCACGGGGGGGGGGGGTGTATAATGACGGGGGTTAAGAAACAAAGCTACTTGTCAGTACGTTACGGTGTCATAGTAACACAAGTTCTAAAATTCTATTCCATACATCTATTAATAATGTTTGTCGGTGCCACATGTCTGCTTTGGACGCTTTGCAGTGTGGCAGTCCGGAATAGCTCTGTCTGTTCTTAATGTCTACTCTTGTAGGTCAACTGACTATATGTTCTGCATGAAGCTACCAAAATATGAAAATCACCACCTTGTCCACCGTAGATTCATACATTGTTTTTTTTTATAATTCAAGCCGTTTTTTTAAATAATTCGAGCCGATATACTTACAAAAAAGGTCTTTTATATTTTATTATTATTCCTGATATTTCCTTTTTAAATAATGTCATATAAACTATTTAACACGAACGGCGACTTCTTATTGCAGGGCACAATAATGTACTTTTGTTTTGTTTTTAGAGAAGCCCCTCCTGACTCACTCCGATCTTCTTTCCTCACCCTGGGTTTTTCGTTCCTTTTAGCATCACTTGATTTGACATTTAATTGGATGAAAAATGTTTTCTTTAAGGCTTGATATTCCTTTACGTTTTCATTTTTCAACAAGCCCGGCGTGTCTACGCTTCAGCCGTCGCTATTCGCAATAATTGCTATTTCGCGGCATTAACGCATGCGCTCGGTAATTATACTGTTTTGACAGTTGGGAATTTCGGCGCGGAGTTGTCCTACCTGACAGACTCCACACAAACTTCACTGGTTTTCTAACTTGCCTCACCAGTCCTAACATTTCACACTTTCCTACTGGTGTCGTGATTGGTGATCTCAGGCGGAGTACCTCGCAATATCTCCCCATCATGCTCTGTGCAAGATGGCGCGGGAGTGAGAGAATGGATGCGTGCCCATACGTTTGTAACTGTTTTACTCTAGGCAGCCAAGGCAACATGAATGAAACTTTCGACCTTTCTCCATCTCTCTCCATCTCCCTAAAACTCTCGCACAGACACACTTTATTTTTTTCTTTGCCACGTCTTTCTAAGTAATACGACTTTTTCTGTTGTTTTTTCTGACTCTGTTTTTAGTTGTCATGTTCTTTCTCTTTTTCTTTTCCCCCCAAATCACTCCGCGTTGTTTTTCAAATCCTTTCAGTTGTAGACAAGATGTTGGCGATAACCAGAGTAACCCAAACCTGCATCATATTTCTGTTGCTCCCGTAGTTCGGTGATTAGAAGTGGCTTAGTATAGCGCTAGGCGAACAAAGTGTTCTTCCCTGTAGTACTGCCAGCTAAAAGGCGCAAAAAGATGTTATCGCTCTGTCGATCAAACATCGTTACTACTTATACACGAAATCACTTTGTTTCTCATTTCAATGATGAAAAAAAAAGAATCTGTGAAGATGGTAGAGACTTTTTACAATACATATAAAACAAGAAAGCGCAGAAAATTGCTAGTGAAATTTTAAGTCACGCCTGCGGAGACTGTCTTAGATTGTCCATGACAACAACTGTCTAAACAAACAACAATGACAACTTGTGTGGAAGAAATTGCGAGCGACTAGTTGAAAGTGAATTGAATAAAAGGCACAAAAATTGTGTATAAAACATTTTAGTTTTAAAAATGTATCCAGTGACGCCAGCGATTGAGAGGGTTAGAGCCAGACATCATGTTGGAGAGGTGTGATCAAGCACTCGCTATTACAAAATTACAACTATCCCAATTAGTGACTTGTATGCTTTCCTTCATTTCCCTGTCTTTAACTGTTGTATATTATGGTTTTTAACGACTCCTGACTAGTATGCCCTCCATCCCGCCTCTCTTTAAGAAAATAAAAACTCAATTGGAAAAGGTAAGAGGAAGTAGACAAGATGGAACCAGTGTCTGCGTGTCTGATTGCCAGGCGTTGGGGCGCCGGTCCGGGAATTCTTGGTGGCTGGAGAAACAACCAGATCTAGGTTCTTTCTAACGAGTTATAATAAGGAGAATGGGTCATCGGTGTCTGTGCCTCACTGCTGCCAAGATACCCATGTGAATCTGCTCTCAAAGTTGGTGGTCTCTGGTAGCGTTAGAAAAGCATCAATGTGTGCTTTTAGTGTTTTTTGAGATAGGAAAGAATCATCAACTAACGAGGCACAGTTAGTGTCTTCAATTCCAATCACCACCATCATCACCACAATATCGACAACCATAACTATACCACTATCACTGTCCATCGCATCATTATATTCTTTCCCACTCTAATTAAAACCCCGCGACTGATTGCCAACTTAAATTACGGGTACCCTTCCGGAACAATTCTTATAATTTCAGAATTTAAAACTATTATCATAAAATGCCAAAGCAAATTTTAAGGAAACTGTCTGGAATATTGTTCAAAAGGGAGTGCCCTTAAATATGAAACCAAAGCATGATTTAAATGTCTCTTTATCACCACATAACTCGTTAAAATTGTGCAAAAATGTTCATTTGGCAACAGCCTGTACGGATGGTATAAGCACAAACTGAGGCGCTATAGTCAAAGAAAATACATTGGAGAATGTGACGGTAAGATATATTATACAGACTCTCTCTAACGAGCAATTTCGAAAGCTTGCTAAGAGCAAACCAACTCGAGTAAACATTGGGATGGTTGGATTGCTCTCACCTTGAACATGAAGACTTGTGCTATTACACAAATATTTAAAACCTGGTACACATGCATACGTTATTTAGAGTATGCACAGGAAAGGAAATACCGGATCTAGGAATTATTAAGAGCATTACAACAACAAAAACGTTTTATTCTTAGTCTCCACATGCTAGATCAACGAAGAATTGGCAATTTTCACGATGGCTCTTTAAGCATAATTATGATACATAGCGGGCTTGTAACTTGTAAGTGAGTATCATTGTCAAGTAACTATAACTGCATCCAAGTCTACATTCAACAAAGATTTATATACATATTAATGTGTGTTATAACAAATTATATTATCAAAGTGTCCTAGTGTTTGAACTAATTCCTACGGATATCAACAAAAGCATAAAATATCATTGCTACTTTTTACATGTCTTTATTTGGGTACAGTAAGCTATTTCGTGATATACATTTGTTAGGCCATCTTACTTTTTAGCCTGGAAACAAGGATCACGTAGTAGTTTCACAGAATCAGGTATAGAAATAATGAGAGGATAGAATAGACAAACCACAGTCGTTGAAAATTGTTCTGTCATCCCACTGAAACCTCCATAAGTATTCATTGTTTGTCTATGAGAATACGTCTATCACCCTTTTATTTTTTACACACACATATACTCTCCTATTCCACTCGTACATCTCACTTGGCTGTAACAAGATGTCAACTCGGAAGAGATTTTTTCTCGAAAGGTGTGAGGACTTACTCGAATCTCAGTTCCTTCTGCTGCTGTAGACCTCGGGTGGTGGCTTTATCTGATAGTCTATGCTGGAAGTAAAAAAGGCAGATAAAGCAGGGCCTGTATAAGGTTCCGATTTAAAAACAAATAACACAAGAAACAAACAAAAACAACAACAAACAAACAAAAGGGATAAAAATCGAATTCTAATGGAACATTTTATGATAGTGTGTAAAAAATAAGATTTTAACATATTAAAGTCAGGATTGTTCGGGATTACAGGTGGTTTTGTGAGTCTTAAGAGGGTTTAAATTTATAGCAGTGAGAGTTTGGTTTGTTCACCTGTTGGGTTTATAGACACGAGATACGTCAGCCAACAGAAAAGGTGAGAGGTGAGGGTGCATCTAGAGCAGGGTGTGTGGTAATAGAGGTGAGGATGTCAATAGAGCGCCGGGGTGGGGTTAAAGAGCTAAGGGTGTGTCTAAAGCATGGGGGTGGGGTAAGGGAGAGAGGGTTGTGTCTAGAGTATGGGGGTGGAGTAAGGGAGAGAGGGTTGTGTCTAGAGCATGGGGGTGGGGTAAGGGAGAGAGGGTTGTGTCTAGAGTATGGGGGTGGGATCAGTTAGATGAGGGTGTTTCCTGAGCATGGGGTGGGGTGAAAGAGAGAGGGTTGTGTCTAGAGTATGGGGGTGGGATCAGTTAGATGAGGGTGTTTCCTGAGCATGGGGTGGGGTAAGGGAGAGAGGGTTGTGTCTAGAGTATGGGGGTGGGATCAGTTAGATAAGGGTGTTTCCTGAGCATGGGGTGGGGTAAGGGAGAGAGGGTTGTGTCTAGAGTATGGGGGTGGGATCAGTAAGATAAGGGTGTTTCCTGACACGGGGTGGGGTGAGAGATTTGGGTGGCGTTAGAAAGGTGGGAGAGTGGCCAGACTCCGGGGGGGGGGGGGTCAAAGAGGCGTGGATGGCGTTAGCTAGGTGAAGGACTGAAGGGGTGTGTTCATAACTCGGGGACAAAGTTAAAGTGTTAAGGGAGAGTTTAGAAGGGATGTGTTAAGTGAGCTGAAGCCACTACCAAAATATCCACACTCTAGAAACATCCTCTTTTTTATGTCTAACTGCCTGTCTGTCCGTCTCCCTCTCTCTGTTTCTCTCGTTTTTCATCTGTCTCTCCCTTTACTAATGTATGCGTGTGTTTCAGACACGTGAAGGTGTATGATGTGGCCAGCTACCAAGTGGTCCACACTCTCAGTTACCCGGGACCCATCCTCAGTCACGCTGTCTCGGTGAGTACAACACAGCCCACTTTTTGTTAGTCAAACTTGAACGAATGAGTAGTTATTGTTGGGTTGGTTTAACGTCCAACAGCAACACTATATAGGCTATATTGTGGACGGGCACCAAGACAAACGTCTGACAATTTTATGTGCTGCCACACACGAGACAGAGCGGGGATACCATAACCCCTGTCTCAGCCGGTCACGTTATACTGACATCGACCCAACCAGTAGGGAACGAACAGCCAGGATTCGAACTCTGGACCTTTTGCGTCGGAAGCCGATGTTCTACCCCTGGACCACCGCGCTCCCTGAACGAATGAGTAACATGGTTTATGATGGTTTAGTAATTTTTTTCCTTGTTAAGTTTTTTTTTCGCACCATCCGTATCTATTTTTTATATCTATTTTGCCTTTTTTCGGATGTGCCTTTTAAAAAATACAAATGTATTTTTCACTTTTGTACATTTTTTTTGTATAGACTGAGGGATGATCATTGTTGTTAAATCAATCCCCCGCGCCAACCCCTTCTCCCACCGTTGTTAACTTTATTTCTTTATATTTTGTTGAGTTTTTCTATTTTAAAGTTTCGTTAGAAAGTATTTATATTTATATATTGCCAAGGAGTCTCCTAAAAAGTCCTGGTATCCTTAACCTATGTCTGTGTAGAAGCACGACAAATTTTCAGAAGGTAGCCTTTAAAATCACCCACAAAAAGCTTAGTGAGGGACGAAGGATGTCAATTATACATCGCACAAATGGTTCACGGGCCATAATGAGCATTTTAATACCATTTTGGATGTTCTTTCATGTTTTAGATGTTTGGTTTTCCCTCCTTTCACCCCGAGCTTCTTTATGAGAGTCTGGTAAAGTAAAATGAAAAACTTCTCAAAGCTACTCTCTTGAAGCTTGTGAGCATCATTTATTGCACTTTCATAAAATTTTGTTTATCTTTGAAGAGCGTGCGATTACTTCACTACTTCTTTATTTGAAGATCCACCCCAAGCCGTTTGTCTATCGTCAGATTCATTTGCAAACTTGAACTGTGAATGGGTTCTAAATAAAAAATACATTTATTTCCATTTTAGAAAAGTTCTTAAGAAGCAGGGCAGAATTCGTATTTTATTGGGTTTTTTGTTGTTGTAAAGTTTGTATGCAAGGTACATCTCCCTAACCTACCCCAGCAACCCCCCCCCCTTTTTTTTTTTCTTCTTTTTTTTCTTTCTCCTTTTAAAATGTTTAAATTGCCTTTCCACCCACGCGCATCCTCAAACTTGAGGGAAAAAAAAGAACTTGTAAAATGTGATAAATATTGGCTGGGTCTGAAGCAGCCGGAGCGTGATGGGTGAGACGATGCTGAGACAATGCTGGCGATGTAGCGCCGAGATAACAGGCAGGGGTGCATGGCTACAGAACTGCATGTACCAAGGCTGGCCCGGCGCTTGCGAGCTGCTGAGTGAGCAGTCCAGGGCAGGAGCGACGCGCGCTGAGACACGCTGGCATGTGTCGGCTGGGCTGTACGCCCATATACTTCCTGCGGGGGAGGATGTTGGTTGGTTGGGTTGTTTTAACGTCCAACAGCAGCACTATTTAGGCTATATTGTTGATGGGCCCCAAGACGGACGTCTGATAATTTTATGTGCTGCCACACACGAGACAGGGCGGGGATACCATGACTCCTGTCTCAGCCCGTCACATTATACTGACACCAGCGGGGGAGGACTACTTCAGCGGGTAGAGCGTTTGACTTGTAGCCGGAAGCTGCAGATTCGAAATCTTGTTCAGTCCGTGATCTGCCTCTCTCCCTTCTGGTTTGATCGGTACTTGTATCCTATTACCCTGATCGGCTGAGACAGACGTCCTGGTATCTGCTCTCGTATTGGCAGCAGCTATGTAATTATTGCCAGGTCTTAGTCCTGGGATCTGACCACGAGATGACCTCGCATGCCTCACGCCGCACGAAGGCCACCGAGACTGGAGCGAGGCCTGCCTAGTGCCCAGACAGCCATGCTGCCGTCTGTCGGGTCGGACTGTGTGTCGAAGGACATGAGATGACATGCTTCTGAACCTTCCTGTCGTCGCTAGCCCGGCCCTGTTATCTGGAATCGGCCAGCACAAATCCCGCTACCCTCTGTGCAAGTCAAGATCCAAATCTATGCATCGCTCTCACCTTATGAGTACGAATGCTGTCAACGACTATTGTCACTAATGACAACTGGTTGTTAGAACTTCTTGTGGTAAATTGTAAATGCAGCCCCGGGTGTCTTGAACCCTCTGTTTATTAGACTAGTCTAAGTAGGCAGAGGGTTGATAATTGTCTGAACAGCCCCCCCCCCCCCCTCTCTCTCTCTCTGTCTCTCTCTCACTCTCTCCCTGTCTTTTCGCGCGCTCTCTCTCTTAACTTCCTCCTGCCCCCATCTTTCCATCCATTACAGAAGATAAAAGATCAAGGCTCTTCCGTCTTTTCACCCATCTATTTAAAAAAAAAATTACGTTTTTTTTATGTCCTGTGCCTGATGAAATTGTTGTGTTTTTAATGTGTAAGAGCCACCTCGGAGAGCGTGATGAGAGCGACTGCGGTTGTTCTGGTTCTGCCCACCTGTGTCAACACGCGGGCTTGAGAGTGAGCGCGTTACTATTGCGCGGGTAAACATCCAGTGGGGAGAATTTAAAGCTAGGTGAGGCTTGCGGCTTGATCTGTGCGCAGCAGCTAATGTAATGCTTGACAGCCAAAACGTTTAGCAAAAGTAGAAGAGAAAAAAATACATGAAAAGAAGTCTTTTTTTTTTAAATTAGTTTTACGTCCCCAAGGCTCCACGAATTATTACATGGTTATAGTAAAACGTTTAGCACGTCGAGGATCAAAATTGCGTCACTCACCCAAATAAGATTAAATACAAAGAGGTGGAAAAATACTTGTAAGGAGCTCAAATAAATTCATTCAAAGCAACTTTTCTTATTTGGCCTTTCGTTTCTCCACCCGTCAATTCGAATATTCAAGATTCATTTCAGCCGTATCTTATTGTTTTTTTTTTTTCTTTCAATCACGCACGAACGCTACCCACTATCATTTCCAACGTATAATAATTTTACAGATCCATTTAGACTGGGATAATAACAAAAACAGAAAGTTATACCCACATGGCTAGTCATGCCTCATCGCCTCTTCATCTCGATTGATGAAACTTACCATTAACTTCTTCCCCCCCCCCCCCCCCAATTTTTTTTTCACATTAAGAAAATCTCCGCGTTCAAATGTCTTTGACATCCTGTGCGCATTCGCTCAGTGGAAAATTCTGCAAATAAATAAACGGCTGGCGCGGGGAGGGAGTCCAAGGGTTCTTGGCACTGACTGTCTGTAGGGATATGTTGGATGTTGCTGGATGGTGCAGGGTGGTGCTAGTTCGTGTTTAATGGCGCTAGATGCTGCTAGATAATGCTGGGTGCTCTATGATGCATGCAGGGTGGTGCTTTATCATATTATGGTGCTGGGTGGTGCTGTTGTTAGATGGATGTTGCTAAATATGACTTCATGATGCCTTGAATGGTGCTAGATGGTTTCGGACGATGTTGGATGGTGCTACGGGTGCTAGGTAGTGCTAGATAATGGTGGATGGTTGCTATACAGTGCCAAATGGTGCTGCTGGATTGTGCCAGATGGTTCTTGATGGTGCCAAATGGTGCTAGATAGTGCTTGGTGGCGCTAAATGGAGTGGCTGGGTTCGTTGTATGAGAGAAGAATTTCTGGTCTAACGTCTCCTGGGGTTCCAATGAGAATCCTATTCGTCAACGGGTTTCAAGACTAATGTCTGACAATATTTTATGTAGCCAGCTATAGACAATGCGGCGCGGGCAAATCATGACTCCTGTCTCAGTTGGTCACCTTTACTGGCGCAGGCTTATCCAGTAAGAAGACTTATTGTGGGATCGAACCCGGTACCTTTCGATCGGGAGTTCAACACTGTACCACTTGCGCCAGTTGGCCCCCTAGGGAACGGCTGTGGAGTTTCGCCCACATTAATAATATATTTTTTGTGTGGCGCCGTGCTGTGCCCAGCTGGAGCCCCCAGATCCACTTTGAATTAAACGGGTATCACGGTGCAATGTCTGCTCGTACCATCCCAGGCCGGGGTCTGCTAAAGCCTTTTCAGCACTTGTTCCAGGTGATACATGCTTTTTTCCATCTCCTCCTCTCCTGTTTTGCCGGGTGTCCCTGTCGATTCCCAATTATTTCCCTGCACGGTCGCTTGGCCACCGGGCGTGATGAGCAAACCAGCCCGAGCCCCGGCTCTTCCCGGGCTTTAAGTAGTTTTCAGCGTTTCTCTTTGTAGGGGGACGATTACATGTTTTCAATGCCTCATTATTTCACACACGCATAAAAATCATTTCACACGTTCTCTCCGTCAGAATATCTCCCTGCTCTCTCTCTCTCTCTCTCTCTCTCTCTCTCTCTCTCTCTCTCTCTCTCTCCCTTTCCCCCTATCCACCATCCATCCACCTATCTATCTATCTATCTATCTATCTATCTATCTATCTATCTATCTATCTATCTATCTATCTATCTATCTATCTATCTATCTATCTATCTATCTATCTATCTATCTATCTATCTATCTATCTATCTATCTATCTATCTATCTATCTATCTATATATCTATCTATCTACATGTATCTATCTGTCTCTCTATTTCTCTAACCCCCTGTTCACTTACCCCCTTCCTGTTTCTTCTCTTCTTTTCGTCTCTCCTTCCTTCTCTTGTTATCCATTATGTGTCAATTGACTCTTCTACCGCCCGTATCTCTGTTAGACTGCCTCTGATTCTAATCATCTACAGCCTCAATTAATTTTACAATCTTTAGCGTCTTATATAGCCGTGAAGACTGATTCTAATAATCTACAGCTTGAATTAATGTTACAATCTTTAGCGTCTTATATAGCCGTGAAGACTGATTCTAATAATCTACAGCTTGAACTAATGTTACAATCTTTAGCGTCTTATATAGCCGTGCAGCCAACCTGGTTTTGGAACTCTGTGACACATGAGAATTTGTTATGGTATGGTTGTATCGCGTAGTCCATTCCGAAAGCATTAGTTGGCTCATTTTGGTTGTATAGCCTGCTCCCATTCTTTGAGATCGACCTAAGCTTTAACATTTAGGATTCGATAGTAGATAAAATACGATGCTGTGGAGAGTAATAAATAGTTTTAATTCGCGCAGTGGTTTATCTTTGTATCTTAATATGAAAGGAGTAGCATATTAACCAAGAAGGAAGCTATCATAGATCTAAGTACAAAAAAGCAATTATAATATGATCCATACGGGACATTTTGGTGGAGATATTATTTTAATACTTGTTGCTTCTTTTTTCAGTTTGAGTGAAAGCAGATTTAACATTAAACATTAGCATATGGGGCATAGTCTTTAACTCTTGGACCATTACTCACGATAGTGTATTGTGAACTGTTCGACAAACTTTGACAACGCACAATTGTTTATTCGGTATGAAATTCTAAAATGTTTTATTTGAAAGAGGTTGTGTGTAGAAAAAAAAAGACCAGATTTCAATCTTTTTTTTCCTATTATATTTGCATACATTAGGGGAAATAACTCGCATAATGGAGCACTTCTAAAGAAACCTGTGCTTTCCAGAGATATCTAGGTTTTTGTTGCAGAAAATGCTTGTCTTCTTGTTTAATTCAGGCAATTTCCGGGTGAAAGTCATTGACATTTTTGTGTTCATTCATCACAATCATTAGATTTTTTTTTTGGAGTGTGTAATTAATTTCTTATATTTTTTTAAATGTTCAACCATGTTACTTTTTAAGGAGGAGTATTAAGACCAACATAACCGCTGATTCGTCGATTAAAAAAACAAACAAAAACGTTTACATTACAATACCTGTTCAACACATTTTAATTTTTTTTTGTGTGTGTTTTTTTCTTGAGAGGACCCATGGGCCTATCAAAGTGTATTATTTGTTTTTGTTTTGCAAAACACAATTATGATTTTACTATTGTAATTTCTAAGTTTTCATCTCTCTATCATACGTTCTCCTCAATATCTCTCTTCCCCTCTCTCTGAGTTAGATCTAAGTTTGTGATCATAATATGATATTGTTACGATATGGCCTTCACGTAACTTTTTATCCCCTATTCCTCTAGAATATAACACAGATATGTTGACAGTCTCACAAAGACCAAACCAAATTATGGAGTAAGTTAATACTTTCAGACTAAATGTTTTATTCTTTAAATGAACAATATCTAATAAAATGATTACATCTATACATGCAGTGAAAATATTGCATAAACTATAATACTGACAAAGGTTACAATATAAATCAATGCGTATTCTGTAATTAAATGCTAGCCTTAGATAGTAAACAGATTACAAGTATAAAATCAACACAACAGCGGTAATGTCCTTTTGATAAACAATAAACCTGTTGTTATCAGATGTCTCAACTGTCAGCACGCTCACACTCCCTGGACGTTTCTGGAAGGCTTCTTGCGGCTGATCACCCTACGTAAGACACCGATCACAATATTGGTCTCCACCGCCACTGGACTCTCCCGTAACCCCGATACGGATGACTTCCACTCAAAGAGTGCGATGTACACAGATAAAAAAGGATGTTGTTCCCTGAAATAAACATGAACAACCAACCTATAATTTCCCAAGCCCGTGGCTACAGTTTCACCTCTTAGTCTTACATTTAACTGTGCACCATGATCATTTAATAATTTTACCTCATACCTACCTCACAAGTCGTCTTCATGATATGACTCTCTTACAGAATCTAAATATATTAAGTCTTTTCTTCCTTAAATAATGAAGTATCAATATTCTCTCTTAAAATTGCACGATCATGCATTACTCACTTGCTTTCAATTAACCTTAATCGCTGAGGTGATAACTAAGAGAGAATTAATAAAAACAAGCATAACTTACCTCGTATTTGCTTGAAATACACAAAGCTCCTGCGTCACAGCAGCACCGACAAATCGGCTCCTCGCGTCGTGAGTCCACACGTACACGCTCACACACAGAGTTCCAAACTCTATCAGTCTCACCGACAGGATCGGCTACAAATCTATTCTATCTAGAAGTAACGAGACTCAGTCTCTCCGAACACAGAGTTCCAAACTCTGGTCAATCTCACCGATAGATCGGCTACAGTTCTACTTCTATCTAGAACTATCGAGACCCAGTCTCTCCTAACACAGAGTTCCAAACTCTGGTTAATCTCACCGATAGATCGGCTACAGTTCTACTTCTATCTAGAAGTAACGAGACCCAGTCTCTCCAAATGTTCAAATGCGGTCTGCTCGACTAGTCTGATGCATCGTAATTTAAACCCTTCTCGATTCTAACCTCTCCAGACATCCTTGACTAATGACGAATGTCTTAAGGCTTTTCCACACGAGTCCATATTCATAAATTGATTAATATTATGCATTTTTACGATATTCCACGTATCCCACACTGGCATCTTGTTTATGACGCCTGATAGTAGACTAAATAACGCCTCCTAGATTCCAGCCTGACTGCTGACTTTCTCGCCCATCCGATACCTCCTACCACGGTCTAGCGATCATTACCGGCTAGTTTTCAAACATCTGCATATAATTCTCCCTGCCACGCCTTGGCCTACGCTACTCTAGACCTAAACACTACTTCATGGTGACATCTAAAAGAAGAAAAAAAAATTATTACGTAACATCATTTCAAAACATTTGTATCATAAGCAGTTCGTAATGGTCAAGGTAAAGTTCCCGATGGTAACGCCATTCGTCCTCAGTAAATTAGGACTCTAGACTTCCCACCTGATGGTTCGGAGATAGTATTTCATTATTACAATGGGCAGCATGAAATGGAATCTTTTTCACTTATTTACTGGTCTCGCTACACGTTCATGCTAATTTAAAACATTATTTCATCAAAACATAATAATTATTTCAATATAGTGTAATTGAATATCTGAGCGTACTAGAGTGCCTTTTAGAGATAGTGGCCCAAATTATTTTAATCATGGAGATTTGCACGTTCTTTTTCAATACCTGAGGAGTCTAATGTATCTACGATCACATTAAAGTATTGCAAACAACTTTAATGAAAAGTTGTTTTCTTCCTCAATTTTTCTGTAAAAGTAAAATTCTACAATCAGGCCACTGTGTTTTTTTCCATAAATAAATATATGGTTTTCCCCAGATTCGATAACAAATTGAAAATTAATCCAATCTGTAAGAAATGTGATGTTTACCCCGTTGTGTTTGTACCCTTGGTCCGTAACGACGTAACTAATCCAATCTGTAAGAAATGTGATGTTTACCCCGTTGTGTTTGTACCCTCTGTCCAGAACGACGCTGTGTTTGAGCTGAAGAAACGCGAACTGCTCGCCCCATACGACAAACAGCTCAAGTCCTTCAACCATTCGAAAGCTCTGGACGCAGCTCTGCAGGTGGGTCCTCTCCCTTCTACCTTAACCAAGGAGCTAACTTAACGTAATTACCACGGTATTTTTTTGATTAAAAAAAAAAAGTACCTGTAAGTTTTATACTGGTGTATATATTTATGAAGACCTTTGGGCAATGTCTTATTTTTTACTAATAAGATAAGATAAAATGAACTCTATTGAAACCTTATGGAGAACTTTAAAACCAATGCAATTCTATTACATAAAAAACACCTCGCAAATGTATACTATCAAATACGGGTCTGTATTACAATACTTAATCTTATTATTTTTAGGAGAAAAAAAACTCCCAAAAGTTTAGATATCATAAACAATGTTTTCTTATTTCTATATAGCATTAGTGAATACATAGAAGGAGAGTTTAGATAATAGAATTATCTGATTGAGTCGTGCATACCAACGAAAAACTAAGTCTTATATATGGTTCTCTGTAGCACAGTTGAATCTCTGTTTGGTTTGATTTACTGATTATTCGCTCTGAAATCCACGGAGCCCCCAAGCATCATGAAAGTTAAGCCACGGTTTTGTCGGTTTTCCCGAAATCACCGAAATATGAAATGGCTTAGATGTTTTTCTCAGATCTGTATCAGCTTCCATCCTTAACAGCTAAAGACTATTCTGAACACAAATATTCAATTCAAACATCATGAAAGGGGGATTTTCAATAAGTCAGGCGCAACGGCCTTTTGCCTTACTTTCCTGGAAGTGAGACGGAGACTTTCAGTCACATTATAGAATATACTGTATAGATTTTCCTCTCGGGCGTCTCAGATGGCGTCACATGACCCAGTCGGCAGTGCTCGGATTGACTCACAGCTGGTTAATCTCAGGTACATCAAGGGACGTTATGCCAATGAAAACAAACCATTGACAACTTTTTATTGTCTGATTGTCTCCCGTTCAGCGGCGGTTCCGAGTGGGCGCGCCCGAGGTCACAGTGAGCGTCATGCAGGAACTCATCCGGCGGGGTCATATCCGGTCAGCGCTGAGTGGGCGCGAGGACCACAGTCTGCAGGGGATTCTGGCCTTCATCCACAAGTAGGTCAACTCTGTCTGTCTGTCTGTCTGTCTGTCTGTCTGTCTGTCTGTCTGCAGGGGATTCTGGCCTTCATCTACAAGTAGATCAACTCTGCCTCTCTGCTTGTCTGTCTGTCTGTCTGTCTGTCTGTCCGACCTTCTGTCTGCAGGGGAGTCTGGCCTTCATCTACAAGTAGATCAACTCTATTTGTCAGCAGCAGATTCTGGCCTTCATTAGGGGTTCAACTCTGTCTCTCTGTCTGTCTGCCCGACCTTCTGTCTGTCTGTCTTCAGGTGATCCTGGCCTTCATCCCCAAGGAGATCACCTCTGTCTGTTTGTCGGTCCGCATCATGTGTGCAGGGGATTCTGGCCTTAATTCACAAATAGTAGTAGTAGTAGTAGTAGTAGTAGTAGTAGTAGTAGTAGTAGTAGTAGTAGTAGTAGTAGTAGTAGTAGTAGTAGTAGTAGTAGTAGTAGTAGTAGTAGTAGTAATATGATAATAAATAGAAGAATACGCACAACTTAGCAACTGAGGGACACAATAAATCAAACACAACTAGAAATTATAGAGAAAATACATGAAAACGTTTCGCCTTTATTAATGGCTTTGTATCATCCACAAGTAGGTCAACTCTGTCTCTCTGTCTGTCTGTCTGTCTGTCCGACCTTCTGTCTGCAGGGGATTCTGGCCTTCATCCACAAGTAGGTCAACTCTGTCTCTCTGTCTGTCTGTCTGTCTGTCTGACCTTCTGTCTGCAGGGGATTCTGGCCTTCATCCACAAGTAGGTCAACTCTGTCTGTCTGTCTGTCTGTCTGTCTGTCTGTCTGTCTGTCTCTCTATCTGTCTGCCTGTCTGTCTGTCTGTCTGTCTATCTATCTGTCTGTCTGTCTGTCTGTCTGTCTGTCTGTCTGTCTGTCTGTCTGTCTGTCTGTCCGACCCCCTGTCTGTCTGTCTTCAGGTAATCCTGGCCTTCATCTCCAAGAAGATCACCTCTGTCTGTTTGTCTGTCGGTCGGTATCCTGTCTGCAGGGGCCTTAATTCACAAGTAGTAGTGGTGGCGGTGGCGGCGGCGGCGGCGGCGGCGGCAGCAACAGCAGCAGCAGTAGTAATAGTAGTTAGAGAATGTCGTCAGCCATTCACCTCCGTTAAGCTTTTTTCCGACTTTGTGTAGTTCCGTAGCTGTTTCTGTTATGGACATTTTTAGTCGGCCCATTGCCCTTCAATTTCCGCTACGCCAACTCAAGCTTCGAATTTGTTTTTGATCTGGATGCAGTTTTTTCTTTGAACCGAAAGGCCCTTCTTCAGTATGGAGAAATTAATTTTGATCTTGGGTGGAGGCTTTTCTCCCATCAATTTCAGCCGAAACGTTGGCGAGACTAGTATATGGTGACTGTAGCAATTGGCACCAGGGAAAGTCTTTGCACTGAGGGACATGTCTGAAACGTTTGGAAATGAGGATGGAGTCAATCTGGTTTCTTGATCTGTCATCAGGACTTTCTCATGTCCATTTTCTCATCGACGGCTGTTCAAACAAGACATGATTAGCAAACCTTTTGAAGGCCCATTGTCTAGAAATATTATGACAAACAAACCATCGTTTATGAAAGTCTTTGTTTGTAATGCGTTTAAAACACTAATTAACTTACATTCTGATGATGCGATTTTCCAACACATTTATACCTTTTTATTCGTTACATGTACCTTTATATATACGCGTGTCTCGTCTAAACTCGAGTAAACTGCTGAAATCAGATCAAGAATTTTCAACTGGAAGAATTTTCAATCATAATTTTCAAACGCCACTTCCTGATGGGCAATAGATTATAGTAAATAAAATAAAGTGTCACGGAGGCATCGCGTACAGTTTCAAGTGTTGTAGTGAAATCTCCATTGGAATCCAATTAGCGGAAGTCTTTCCCCCTCCAATCGCACCCGGAGATAAACAAATAGCCGCGGAGATGAAACGGCCAGGCCTCTCTAGTCTGTAGACGCGTGACGTCCTGCGCTTTCCTATTGCAGTTTTTCCACAAATATTATGGGAAAGCAAGTATATTATTCTTCACTTCCCATGTCTCTTTGGATACAATGTTTTCCTTTCAATTGGCTGGCAAGTTAGATAAATTTCGGAAGTGTGACGAAATTTCGTAGAAATAATACATGTACTGAGTTTTCTTTACGAATTAAACCCAACAGATACAAGTTGTCCCATAAACGTGAATCTGAGAAATTAGAGTTTTTGTTTTCAAAGTTTACAAATTAATATATCTTGCTTCGCCTTGCATGGAGTTTAGGCTCATGAGTTGTGTGACTATGAGTGTGCCAGCATATCTTTTCGCTTTCTGGGATTCTCCCTGCCAATCTAGACTGCAAGAAGAAAATCAATAAGGATGCACGTGGTTTGTTTCTCGTGCTCTTGTCAATATGCGTTATATTCAGACGTACGCGGAGAAAGAAGACTGTTTCATTCCCCTGCAAAACATAAAATCATCAAATCTGGGACGATCTAATCTTGAAATTCGATCAACAAGCAAGGCGTTCTAAACTGGCGTTTCGTGATTTCTCTTTTGTTAAAAAAAAAAGTATTGACCAATTTGTCGGAGAACGTTCAAAAACAAAGCCCGACTCCCTTGCATGCCGGAATCAAACACAAAATGGCGTGTTTGTTGTCGACTCTCTGAATCAAAGGCCAGATGCCACTGGGCTTCGGTCTCTGATCTCTTAACACGATTCTTATCGTATATGTGTCTCTCCCCCATCTCTATCTCACAATATCTTTTTTTGGCCCGCTGCGCCTGTTGCGATGATGTTGTTTTTTCAAGGTTTCACGTTCAAAACAATATGCTTGGTGATTCCACGTACACCTTTGCTTTGGTATGCTGTGCTAGAACTTCTTCAATTCACCACTAATGTCACCTTTGGTCCGTTCACATCAATTCTTTTCACAACTTCATACCTCTGTATAGACAATAAAGGTACATGCCATTGTGCCCCCCCCCCCCTTTTTTTTTTTTTTGTTTTTTTTAATAATTTATACCTTTTCCCAACACGTAAATATGTATCTTTTTGTTATTGTTCATCTTTTTCTTTTCTCCATATTTTAGTTATAGACCCTCTAATACACATTATACAGGAACCGTTCCATCCTCCTTTTGAGAGAGAGAGAGGGGGGGGGGAGAGTGTGAGAGAGAGAGTGAGTGTGAGAGAGAGAGTGAGTGAGAGAGAGAGAGTGTGTGTGTGTGTGCGCGTGTGTCTCTAATTCGGAGTGGATGCATAGATCTATAAATGCAATTGAATCACCCTATAATCATGATATAATTATCGTCCATTTTTGTTTCCATTGCAGGAATCTTAGCAACCCGAACTTCATGGGCACTCTTATTGATGTCTTCAATCTCATTTTAGGTAAGCTCGATGAGTAAATTACTTTATACGTGTAGGCCAATTGTTTTTCCAAAAGATTTTGTTTATATTTATAATTTACATTTTATTTTGAAGTATCTGTTAAATTTTCCACTCTAATCTGCTTGGAATTTATTTGCAGGATCATCTCACTGTTTACCCCTATCTTCTCCTTTCAATACATGTCATGTTGAATATGAACACAGAATAATAATAATAATAATGTGAAAAAAACAACAACAGTAATTGTAATGATAACAACAACAACAACAACAACAACAACAACAACAACAACAACAACACAACCACCACCACCACCAACCTCAACAACAATTACTACTCAACAACAACAACAACAACAACAACAACAACAACGCTACTACTACTACTACTACTACTACAACAACTACAACAACAAAAAAATAGGTGGAGGACAAGGAGGAGGAAGAGATGAAAAGGAGACTAAATTGAGTTGAGCTGGTTGCCTAACATCCAACGTCAGCACTGAATAGACTATATTAGAAGACGGAGCATTTGGGCATGGTGATGATGGCGACAGAAAGAAACATGATGAGGATAATGGTAATGGAAATATTAAAGCAGATTTTCTGTAATGTACCTTAAAGCGAAATTAGTGACATTGATCAAGCCATTGTGTTTAAAAATCCACACTTTTCCACTTGCACAACCGCCTTTCTTTTCCTTCCCCACAATATCTTCTCCCCGGCAGATATTTACGGGATGCCCGTGCTGACCAACAGTGGACCCCTGGAGACCCAGCTGGTCAAGCTGAAGGAGCTTGTGTCCACCGAGGTCCGGCTCATCACGGGTGTGCACCAGATCATGGGCTCTCTGGACATGCTCTTCACGGCCGCAGACAACCAGACTCCGGCTGGGCTCACCGCAGGGACGGACGCTGCTGAAGGTAGAAGGGGGATCATTGAGGAGTTTGTGGTTTTGGTTTTGTATGCAAACACCAAGTCACCTTTGGTACTCATAAATGTATTGTTAATTAGCAGCAGTAACCGCCACAGTGGCAGTTGCATCAGCAGCAACAATTGTGGTAGTAGTAGTAGTAGTAGTAGTAGTAGTAGTAGTAGTAGTAGTAGTAGTAGTAGTAGTAGTAGTAGTAGTAGTAGTAGTAGTAGTAGTAGTAGTAGTAGTAGAAGAAGGAGCAGTCGTAGTAGGAACAGTAGCAACAGTAGAGGTAGCAAGAATATTATGAGTAACTGTAGCAGCAGCAGCAGTAGAAGTAGTAGCAGGATAAGTAGTCGCTCTAGCAGCAGCAGCAGCAGCAGCAGTGGTAGTAGCACGGTCGCCGTGGCATTCGTAGGCTGCTGGAAAACCAAAATTCTCTCTTAATTTAGTATTGTTTATATTATTTAAGCTATTCTTTGAGGAAGTTGTTGTTGAGTTGGTTCAACGTCCAACATCAGCACTTATAGGCTATATTGGGGATGGTCCCCAAGGCTGACGTCTGACAATTTTATCTGCTGCCTCACACGAGACAGGGCGGGGATGCCATGACCCATGTCTCAGTTGGTCACATTAAACTGACACCGACCCAGCCAGTAGGGAGCACACTGTCAGGGCTCGAACCTGGACATTTTGCGTCGGAAGCCAAGGTTCTACCCCAGGGAAGACAAACTCAAAACCATGGATTCCTTTGAGTTACTGTAATGATTATATCATTAGCATTTTCATTTCAGTATTGTATTTTATTATAACTCATAGCCATGTCCTTTCTCAATACTAATATATTGTTTCAAACTTTCATTGAAGTATAATTTTCACCTATTCCATCCTTATAGGTATAAAGCTGGAGGGACTTTCCAGCAATGGCATGGACGTGGATTCCTCACCTAAACAGAAAGGGCAAGCAGATGAGAGTACTGTCCCCTTGTTACAGGTCATCGGTTCCCAAGCGGAACAGCACATTAAACCCTCAAAGCCAGGCCGCCAACCTTCGATAGTGTCTTCTTAGCACTACATGAAGTGATTTTGCTGCCTGTCAGATTTTATCCTTGCTGGTTTCTGTCTGCATATAATCCAAGTCTAAGTCATTTCTATTTTTCATTACTCCTTCAATGTCCCTGAGTTGGCAGAATGTCATCTCTCATTTTTTTTAATGTAGATTGGAGATAATCTATTCGGGTGTTTGTAGTTCAAACTATACTATTTTCAGCTGTAGTTTTTTAAAAAGAAAATTGCTTTGTGCATTCACACTGGCATGGATACTGGTCCTACAAATACATTGATATGCTAATGTCAAAATGGCATGATAACACTGAAATAAGCCATTCAGCCTGCTCAGTAACAATATACTGGAATTAATACCCGATTTAGTTTGCTGAATTTCGTGAAGTTACTTCTTATCACTCGATTCTATAAATCAGAGTGTATGTCAGAAATTTGTCTGTTTGAATTTTTTTTAAACTTTAGTTAAAAAAATAGAAACGACTTATACGCATACTTGGAGACCTGCAATGATGATTTGTATGATTGTGTTGTGAGATTGAGGGATGTGTAAATGATTGTAGTGTTTTGAGATTGAGGGATGTGTAAATGATTGTAGTGTTTTGAGATTGAGGGATGTGTAAATGATTGTAGTGTTTTGAGATTGAGGGATGTGTAAATGATTGTTACTACTGCAAGATGTGCCAGGGGAGTGTTTGGGCTGAGAGATATTCAAGTGAAAAAAAGTGTGAGCAACTATTGTCTGCAGTTTGTGTGCAGAAAAAAATTATCTTAAAACATAATTTCACCCTTTTTTTGCGGGGGGACAGGGTGGGGAGGTGGTGTTGAATTTTAAGAGATACAATCATTATACATTGTTATTAAAAGAAGAAGCCACATAACTAAACCTGTGTTAGTTTACTTTCAGCCTTGCTTTTATCAGTGGATATTTTAAGATAAGCATTTAGTAAAATGTACCTTTATAATATCCATTTTAATAATACCTCTAACAAGTTTTGCAAGAGCTAAATGTTGTGTTTACCTTCAGTTCCAAAAAGGAAGTCCCTCCGGTTGCTTGCCAGGACTTCGTCAGTTGCCAGGTTGCCAGCAGGATGCCAAAGTAGTTTCTACACGTAGGCCTAATACTACATCTTCCCTCTTGAAGTAGCAGCGTCTCTTCACCAAAGCCTCTTCTATCAACTATAATCAAGTATCTGCTTGATACTAGTGTCTCTTTATATATACAGCTTTGTACACGTTACAAACTAACTTTTTTGCACAATAACTCAAGTGAAGATAAAATAAAAGTTGAGTGAAAATAAAAGTTCAAAGACAGACTCAGCTCCTGTGAGTTGTCTGAAACTATGACGTCAGGTATTCCGTGTGTTGCTATAATGGACTTCAGCTTGTTGATCACATGTGTGCTCGATAGTTCTTCCAGTATCCTTAGTTCTGGCCATCTAGAGTAGTAGTCTGTTACTGCCAGGTAGGTTTTGCCTTTGAGGTAGAACAAATCTGCTGCCACTCGTGACCAAGGTCGGTTCGGGAAGGATGATGGAAGAAGTGGTTCCCTGACATCTGGTCTCAGTTTGGCACAGATTAGACATTTCTTGATCATGCTTTCAATGTCACTGGAAATATTGGGCCACCAAACTGAGTCTTGTGCTAGTGCTCTGCACTTGGTTGTTCCGAGGTGACTTTCATGAAGCCGGTCAAGAGTATCCATTCTCAAGTCCCGTGGGATGACGATTCTGTCGTTGAAAAGGAGGAGATCATTCACAATCGTGAGATGTTGTTGGTTGGACCAATATTGTCTCAGCAGCGTGTTGGCTGGCATATAAGTCGGCCATCCAATTTCACAGTATCTGCGAACTTCAGTGATTTAGTAGTGGACACGGTAAAATGCATAAGGGGCCAGTTAAGGTGTCAAATTTGAGCCACAAAGTCAGGTGATCTTTGCAAGTATCAAAAATAGCTTTGTTGATTTTAACGTCAAGAGGAAAATTGGTACTAAGCACTTTTATTAGAGAATAACAACTAAGAAAAATCCGTTATTTCTTAGTCATTTTACATTAAGTCAAGCTAATGTCACGCTTTATTCATCTGTCTGTTTTCTCACATAGTATGTCTCATTCTTTTAAAATCCATTTGTATCATGCCATATTGAAAATAAATCACTTAGAATCAATATTCTAATATGGTTTTTATTTTGTCATTTTTTAAATTAAATACTAAATTTTGTAAGATGTGATAATAATGTATTTAAAGTATATAATAGTAGTTTAGTTTTAGTTTCCAAATTATTAAATGTACAGACAAGCTTTTTGGAATATTAATACCCAAGGGAGTTTGAAACTGAATTATATATACCCATTTCAAGTTTTGTGCCAAATCAAGATTTCAACCAAATACTCATACACCCGGATATTTCATCAGCACAAATACATTTACACTTTTGAAAGAACTAATTTTTAGTTTATACGTGTAACAAAAAATGCCTCATAATCTTATAGTTAGGAACACTCTTCAAATAAATCAGATAATAAAAAAAAATTTTTTTTCCAGTCATAAAATTTTCTTCTAGTAATTGGCAGATAATAATAATCTGGTAGTTAAATTATGTTATCATCTACATAAATACATGCATAATAAATTATACATAATTTCTCAACATGTTACAACTCCACAAAAACACACAAAGAAAAGGCGGATACAGAACAGCAATAAATGGAGCACTGGACTTCCCAGAAAAATAGAAGCTTTAATTTAACGGGCAGATAAGCATTGTAGAGATAAAAAGTGAAAACATGTACATGTACCTCTTCTTATTTCAATGTTTTAAAATTACTTCAATTTTTCTGTAGCAAGGGAAGCAACCGATATATATGTTTAGCTACCCAGTGCTCTACAGCTGTAATTACCTCCCCTGAAAGATGTCCTCAGAACCAGTATTGATCCTGACAGGCATGTTTAGGTAACTTTGACATATGTACGCCAGGGGGTGAGTTGGTTTATCAACGTGCAACGTCAGCCGCAAGGCTTTAGTGTAGAGAGATCGCAAGACTAACGTCTGACAAGTTTATCTGCTGTCGCACTGAGTCGATGCATGGGGGTATACGAGCACTCCTATTTCAGCTGGTCACATTACACATGTACATGTATTGACACCAACGCAACGAGTAGGGGAGGAAATCGGAAAGATAATTTTTGTTCGATCGTGGTTTCGATTTTTATGAGAATTTATAACGCTCTACCGCTTGCACCTGTTCGTACATGATTGGTTGGTGAGTTTGAGTTTGAGTTGGTTTTAACGTCCAACGTTAATACGGTATAAGCTTTATTGTGGACGGGCCCCAAGACTGACGTCTGACAATTTTATGTTCTGCCACACACAAGACAGGACGGGGATGCCATGACTCATGTGCCTCAGTGCAGACGTTCATATTAAACAGACACCGATCAAAGCAGCAGGGGGTAAAATTGCCAGGACTCGAACCACGGTCCTCCTGCGTCGGAAGCCATAACATGAGAAATGATGATGACGATGATGATGATGATGATGATGATGATGGGGATGATAATGATTATCATAATGTGGATGCTGACGTGATGATGATGATAATGATGATGATCATGTGATGATGATAATGACGATAATAATGATGATGATGATGAGCTTTAATGCTTACAATGAAAAATACGCACGAAATAGTGGGCTTCTTTTTGGAAATTACCGCTAATTTGCTCTTTAAGTTTGGATTCGCTTTTATCATGAAAATAATGATGATGATGACCTTACAATGAAAGATACGCAAGAAATAATGGGCTTCTTTCTGGAAATTTCCGCTAATTCGTTCTTTAAGTTTAGATTCGCTTTTATCATGATTATAGTAGGCCTACTTTTTGGAAGTTTGCGCTGTGTACATTTTACAAGATTTTCAAAATTCTGCCTTCTTCTTTGACAGTAATGTTGCAGTTAGCATATTAATTTTATTGCTTTTATTTTGACTACAAATGACATAATACTTTTCATAATATACAAGTTGTGAAACAAAGGTAGGTAAAATGTTTACAACTTAAATCCCACAAAAAAAAATATACATCTAGTTTCTAGATCTAGATCTAGACTCTAGTTCTCTTCACAATGAATCAATTTATAATCTAGAAGTAGATCTAGCCCAAGATCTAGCCATAGATGATGGATCGTAAGAACAACTCACCGTAAAAGCTTTAATTTCTATTATATCATAAGAATAGATCTAGATCTAGTGGTAAACTTACCACAACATTGGTCCCTAGATCTACATTTCCAAAATATTAATTATCTCATTAATTTTTTTTAAAGGGAAAGCCTTTTTAATAGCAGAAACTTGAGCTTCAAGTAGGGAATCCACTTCCTGTATATACTAACTACTTTTTCTGACGTAAACGCGCCTACATCCCCATTTGGAAGTCTTATCCATTAATACAAATTATATATCAGTAGAGGGAAAAAATGGTGAGGTTACCAGAAGGTCTGGCTTAGGACTTGGGCACATTTTTTTCAATACATATCTTAGACTTTGTGGGGAAAACTGACCGTTAGATGATATTACATTTATACAGTTTATATGTTTTTTGTTAAATGATGATGATGATGATGATGAGATGATGATGATAATGATAATGATGATGGTAGTGATGATGATGATGATGATGATGATGATGATGATGATGATGATGATGATGATGATGATGATGATGATGATGATGATGATGATGATGATGATGATGATGATGATGATGATGATGATAAAACAAAGTATGGTGAATTTACATTTTTTTTAAAATAATTTTGTTGGTGTTGGTCTAACATTTTTGAGAACTGACGGACTTCGATTCTTGCGAAACTTCGGTTAATGTATTATGATTTAATCTGTAGCAGGTATGGAATGTGTAGGCCTGTGTCACCCTTGTCAGTTGTCTTCATATGAATAAACATTTCAGGTATTTACAGCAACCAAAATTCGCCCACAACGAGTTATCTAAATGTCGGACCAATGGGGTTGGGGTTGGGTTGGTTTAACGTCCAACAGCAGCACTATATAGGCTATATTGTGGACGGGCCCAAGACGCGTCTGACAATTTTATGTGCTGCCACACACGAGACAGGGCGGGGATACCATGACTCCTGTCTCAGCCGGTCACATTATACTGACACAGACCCAATACCAATTCGTAACTTTAATTCGTAACTTTGCGGGGGAAACAACACGCGATATATCCCGCACGTATAAGAATATGACCAGGACTAAAACCCTTAATTCTGATTAACACAGGTCTCCACGATGGATGACATGCCGACAAGTTTGTCGACCTCACTTAAAAAAATTGGAAAGTCTTTCTCGTGAGTATGCAATAATATTATGAAACCTTACTTCCTTTTCATAAAACGATGGTTTTTCACTTTGATAACTGGTAATTAGAGATTTACTTGGGCTGTTACATTGATACGATAGCGATATTGAATGAAACATAAACTGATACCGCCTTTTAATTCACTTCATCCTCATTAGTTTGTAAATTTTCTACCCGTGGTTAACTTCTTTTCATTCTGTGATATGTAACCGAGCTCTGAAAGATACACGATTAGAGCACATACCTGAAATGGCGAAGTAAGGAAGTCGAGTGCTAGCTGATAGTCTTCAGGGTATGGCTTGGTTTGTTTGGTTGGTTTTTCCTCGCCCAACTTCAACAGCTAGGCTATGTCATGAACATCAAGACATCACGAATATTATGTCTGTCTTTCTGTTTGTCGGTCTGCCTGCCTGTCTGTCTACATGAGATCCTAGCCAGGTACACAGAGGTACACTTTGTCTGTCTCTATGCCAGTCTGTCTATGTGACTGAAACGACAATGCGGGGATACCAGAGCCCCTGTCTCAGCTGGTCACATTGTATTGACACTAACTGGAGACGAAAAATACATTTGACTAAGTTTTGGTTTTAAACTAGGACCTCTTCATTGGGGAACCAACCCACAATTACTTGGTTACGATGTTCAACGTTACGTTAGAACACTATCGACGTCTTTTTAAAATGTTCTAGTGCGATTTTTTTTCCTTGTTCAGAAAACTGGACACCACATCTAGGGAAGGGAGCATAGGACGGCCCAGCTGGAGAAAGCGATCCCGGGCATTTCAAGACCAGTTTCACTTTGAGGTGCCAATGTTCAATTTTTTACTGTCTAACTTACCAAATATTTGTTTGGGACGCGTTCTGATAATACCCCCCCCCCTTTTTTTCCCCTAATTAAAACAACACATACACACAAAAGACAAGTAAACAGTTCAAGGAAAAGAAAAACGAAAACAAAATAAACAACAAAACAAAACAAAACCACACATTACCGGTACGACAACTTAACACAACCAATAATAAAATTATACTTGTAGATTGCCCTTAACTCCGTTAATACAAATTTTATCAATGCACAATAAAACTAAATCGACATTTCAATACAAATGAAGAAGCTTTTTGAAACCTAAAAAAAAATCTAAAGCATTTCCATAGCATACGATTGATGTCTCGAATGATCTTTTGTAGCTGAACAAATCTGCCTTTGATCTCAATTCTTACTTAGATCTGGCATAACATAAAAGTTGAATAATAACATTCAACTTGTCTGTTGATCAATAGTAATTCTCAAGAATTGTCATGTCTCATGTACGCAGCAAAGATTAAATTCAAGATCCAGATTCACCTTCACTTGGCCTGTGGACAAGTATTTGACAGACTCATAAAAATAACCATGCACCGGTTTGGGCGCGTCCCTTTCATGGATTATCATTCTATCTTTTGTTGTCCTTCCATCGCTCATTGTAGGCCCTGTTGTTTGTGATTTTTTAAAATGGATAACTTTAATCACTCTACCGAAACACATTTTCAAATACAGTGGTCTTCGTCTAAAAACTCGCCACTTAAGAACCCAATCCGTAAAGTAAGACGATGTCCTCCTGAAACATTTCTGCAATTTGAACAGCTCACAGTGGGGTATACACAATTGAAATTATGATTTTTTTATGCGAATTTAAAAGGCTGAGTAATCACTATTAAATGATCTTTATACATTTTCAAACAACTTCCAAAAGGTTATATACTATTATATGATATTAATAGAATTTTAAAAAGCTCTCAGCAGAGTATTCAAAACTATGTGATCGTTATATAATATGAACATATTACAAAAGGGCACACCATGATATTTATGCAATTTTAAACAGCTCACAGTGTAGCTCCATGTGACAGGCACCCAGCTACATGTGAACCTCATACTGGCGCAGGATCCTTTGGCGTGGTAACATAATATGGCAGGGGAGGGGACAATGGACAGTGACCACAGAGAAGTTTACACTATTATATGATCTTTATGCAGTTTTAAACAACTTTACAGAAGGGTATGCGCTGTATACAATTTGAAAAGCTTAGAGAAGGGTATACACTATTTTATGATCTGATACAAATTTAAACGGCTTACAACAGGGTAAACACTATTATAATCAAGATCTTTGAGTTTTGCAGGATCGGCTGAACTGTGCGTCGGAGGAAAGCGTGAAAGAATCCGACGACGATGACAGCTGGAGCGATTCCACACAAGCCTCCTTGGATGATCTGCTGTGGCTGCGCGGTGGCAGGTTCCTGTTCCGGTCCAGGACTTCGGTGGACCGTCTGCAGGTGGGCTGCTTTCTGAACGTCTAAAAATAGGTCAAATAACGGGCGGCTCCCCAGAATCATGTCTGACAATTTACGCCTTGCCACACAAAGGCAGAGAGAGAGAGAGAGAGAGAGAGAGAGAGAGAGAGAGAGAGAGAGAGAGAGAGAGAGAGAGAGAGAGAGAGAGAGAGAGAGAGAGAGAGAGAGATAAGAGAGAGAGAGAGAGAGAGAGAGAGAGAGAGAGACAGAGAGAGAGAGAGAGAGAGGGAGGTATACCGGGACGCCTGTCTCAGTACGGTACATTTTACTCCTACTGATCCAACCAGTGGGGGAAACGAAGTCCAACAAATTAATGTAATGCATTGCCCGATCTTTTGATCGAACCGAGGACACCCCAAATAGCAGCCAACCTCACACTCATCCTCTGATCAAGTCCTCATAATAATCTTTTTACAAAACAAAACAAAATAAAAAAGACGCCTGATAGTAAGATTTGCAGTAATTTGGCAAGATATTAACATTTGAATATCACTATCTATATTGCTCAATTTTGTATCTGCTTCTGTTTGCTTTATATTCTCAACCGGTACAATGGTATTGCATTAATTTTCTCAAATGATTGCTAAGTATATTTTTACAATTTTATTGCGTTGTATAAATCTTATAGGTCCAATTATCGGTCTATATTTGATCCGTCAAACTTATTTGTACCACCGAATAGCCTACCTTCTCTCAATTTTTCCTAATAACATTAAATTTGATTGTGCGTTATGAAAATCTGGTTCCTGTGATTAACGATGAGTGAGAGCGATCTAGTAATTGGCTTCAGCACGAGTTTTGAACAAATTATTGTACCTCCGTAGTATATTTTCTATACTTGACATGAATATTTAATAGTCAGCTTTTCCAATTAACAGGAATACCTATTGGTCAATCCTGAAAGTAGCATGGAAGACATCGCCAACATTATGACTGGAACTTGGCGCCTGCCATTGCCTAAAGTTATCGTGTCAGTGATCAGTAGTGTGGACTATTTCAGCATACCAAATGAGTCGATGGTGGAAGATCTGCAGTATGGAATACTTCAGGTAAATTAGTTCTTTTTCTAAAATTAGCATAAATTTTGTTTGTTGAAAAGACTTCTTGATATCCGAGCTTTAAAAAAGATTCATTTTCCCAACCTCAACACAGACTTAAATCAGACGGGAGCATAAAGAGTTCTCAGTACATTTATCTCAAATGAAGATTCACTACCGTATGCACAGTTTTATCATGCAGCCTAATTAGATTGCAATAACCTTGCGTGATCGTGGCTTTCCAATCTTCCCACTTGATCTCGCATTGTACCGTTATTGTGCTGCCCTCCAACCAATTCAGTGAAGTTGTCCAGCCTTTCCCTTCTCCGCCAACTCGTCGCTCTCTTTCTTTAGATCATACCCGTTGTCAGCAAATTTAATGTCATTCCGTCTAGTGAACGTGCCCAAAACATTTGGGCATTTTTTCATAGTTGTTTCAACGGTTCCAGAATGACTCTTAGATTTTGCCTATTTCAAATTAACATCAAGTCAAAGTCATATTTAAATTTTTGGCTCGAGAAGATGAAATGAGTACTAAGCTGCCTTGACCCCTCTCTTTCACCCCCTTTCTCACCACTACCCTATTCACTCTATCATCAGACCCCTGACATCCCACCCCCTTACTCTTTCACATTTTCACTCCCACACTCCCTCAGTTCTTCATTCCCCACACTCCCTCAGTTCCTCATTCCCCATATTCCCACTCTCCCACCCTTATCTCTACCGCCCCCGCCAGAGCGCGCGCCTTACAAACATGTACATCCTGACTGACGGTTTGAACTCCGGGGCAGCCCGGCTCATCGGCGAGGCGGTGGCCCACGAGAAGCTGCGTCACCAGTTGGACAGCCGGGCGGAGGAGGAGTTTGACACGCTGGAGGTCGGACTCATCACAGCTATAGGCGTGGTCGCCTCGGACAAGCTCAGATACGGCCAGAAAATTGAGGAGGCCACAGGAACAAAGGTTACAACATTTCTTTCTGTTCAAAGATATATACGTATATGTATATAGTTCGGGGCGACGACAATCCAACAATGAGGGTCCCATGACGACAGTCCAAAGATAACGCTCCGGCGATGATAACACTCTCAAATAGAGGATGAAGCGTACGGTCACCAGGGTGGTGACCACGGTAAAGCTGACAATGATCAATGACAGGATAGACACATAGCTGTTACCGTGCTGACGTGCCGTAAAAGCAAACTCACTCACTCACTCACTCACTCACTCACTCATGGGTCTCTAGATGTCGCACATTTGGAATCGTAGATAGCTAATGTACAACCCACTCAACTCTAAACTCTTAATGGTATGTTGTTTCCCTTTGGAAGCATACACAATGAAGGGCACAATGTAATAAAACATTCGGTATGTTACACCCTATGATCATCTCTGTTGTGTCCTATCTAATTTTTAAAATACTAAAAGTCTTGATAAATTTTAGATATGTGATGCAACTAAAATAAAGCCTATTACACGTTAATTACAGAATAAGATGATAAACAAAAACTATATTTTTTTCAGGAGGAGAACAAACTTGTGGAGCTGGAGAACGTAGGCGACGATAAGCGGGAATTGAACCCGCACCACAGCCACACCATCATCCTGAGCTGCGCCGAGCCGAGCGACCGGGACGCGGGCCAGACCATGATGTACCAGCTGGAGACCCACCTGCCCGAGGTGCTGCAGTCCCACCTCAGGGAGCGCAAGAAGGTCGGGAAAGGTGGGACACACTCACAGGCTTGCTTGGTTGGTTGGGTTGGTTTAACGTCCAACAGCAGCACTATGTAGGCTATATTGTGGACGGGCCCAAGACGGACGTCTGACAATTTATGTGCTGCCACACACGAGACAGGGCGGGGATACCATGACTCCTGTCTCAGCCGGTCACATTATACTGTCACCGACCCAACCAGTAGGGAACGCAACAGCCAGGATTCGAACTCGGGATCTTTTGCGTCGGAAGCCGATGTTCTACCCCTGGACCACCGCGCCCCCCTCACTCACAGGCTAGGCACATTACTATCCCGCATAAGGATAACTTAATAAAGGGAGCTGAGGTTTCTAAAGATTTATATATAATTATTCAATAAGTGAAAGTGAGCCATTCAATAATAAATCTAAGCTAAGTAACACTTCACGCAGTTTAAAAATGTCTTATTGGAAATAATAAAAAAAGCCTTTGTGAAGATCAATAGTTTTGTTAAACTTTTAATTAAATAAGCTGAAAAACGAAAACATTTTGACCTTGAAGAATACCAGGTGTTAGTAAAAGCCCATTTACTGAGTTAAGCTGAAGTGCCGCTCCTCCCGCCCTGATTGACATGGGGCCGTAAGCTTTGTCTACCGCATAGTGTTAGGACGAGTTTTCAGCTAGCGCGACGCTGTACACGTTGTCCCCAGGTGAGCAGAACATGCCCGAGCTGCGGCTGGGCATGACGCCAGTGGTGGGCCTCATGCTGCAGGGCGGCCCGGCAGAGATCGAGCGCGTGCTCTGGCTGCTCAAGAAGCAGGTGCCCGTGGTCGTCATCAACAGGCAGGGCTCCGCCTCGGGCCTGCTCGCCTACGCCTTCAAGGAGTACCAGAGGGGGTTAGTGCCAAAACCAATATCTATCTCATAGAAGTAGGCCAATTTATTTAAAGTTTGTATATTTTCGGCGACCATGCACAACTTACGGCGTGGTGTGTACATGTCTAAAATGTACAAGAACAGCAACAATATTACTGTTAGATTATAATCTAGAACTAGATTAGATCTAGATATATAGTAGAAGTATCAATAAGGGCAATATGAGTAACCTATAGTATAGTAATTTATTTTTATTTTAACTATCATTCACATCGTCTCGATCCACAGTTAATAGAGTACCTTTTCTATGTTTGTTAAAGATTATTCAAAAGTCCGCCATTATCATTACCATAAATAGATTTTTCAGTGTAAATTTAGAGGCGCTCGGGTTAGTGCTGGGGGAACTCTCTTCTCAAATTAGTTCATCCAGGGTCCGACCGTCAGATAAAGTAACAATAACAATTTAGAGCTAAGTTACATTCAGTACCGTTGTTTGTACCTACTATTGAGATAGAATGCTATATTAACTTATTGAAACACAAAAAATGTTCAAAAGAAAAAAAAAACAACCCCAAGAAAAAAACAACAAAACAAAATTATATTGGGGGATCTGAATGCACTTTATGTATGTAGGCATAATGAAATTGTATTTAGCAAAACAAGAAGTTACAACATTATAACTGTTATTGTATTCAATAAATTATGTTGTAAATCATAGGGAGTTTACCACTAATTAGTCCTACTTAACTAACGCTAATGAATTATTTAAACTTAATATCTATCACTATCTACACATATGCAATATGGTTGTAAATCTACATTTGATGAAGACCCAGAACTGAGACTTGTGTCTTCTTATAACATTTTTAAATTATCCAGATTTAAATATAGATCTACTTTTAAATTTTAGATGCGATTTCTACATCCTATCAAATTAAGAATAGAAAAGAAAGTAGTCTTAGAAAAAAATGAAATTAGAAAAATGCGGAACTATAATGTTTATAGGAGTGGAAAAGAGGCGAAGGCGGAGTCATAGAGAAATAAAATACTGAACACTGACAACTATGGTTGAAAATATTTGCTTTGTTTTTAGAATCAGTGTGGAATGTGCCGTTATTGTCTTTCAATGTTTAAACTCCATTTGTTTTTCTTTTCATGAGTTCTCGTCAGTTTTATCTGATACTAAAAAACAAATTATGGCGATGCTGCCCTAACAGCAACACCGAAGAAAGGGACAATACAAATAACAACAAACGGTGTGAAGAAACACCTGGATACCATCAATGTGGATAAAGCTACAGGTCCCGACGATATACCAGCACAAATGCTCAAACTTTGTTCTCTTGAAATAGCACCAGTACTGACTATAATTTTTCAAAGTTTAATATTTCAAGGAAAAGTGTCACGCGACTGGAAACGGCAAACATAACAGCAATCTACAAAAAAGTGACAGGTCAGGCACCGAAAATTACAGACCCGTTTCCATCACCTCCATCGCATGTATATTACTGGAACATATTTATTTACACAGCAACATCATGAACCACTTAGAAGACCATCACATACCCACAGATTCACAACAAGAATTCAGAAGAAAAACGATCCTGCAAAGCACAGCTCCTAACACCATGTAACGATATAACCAAAGACCTAAAAGAACCTTCAAATAGATGCCACCCTATTAGATTTCCAGCAAAACATTCGATAAAGTTTACCAAGAAACTCTGCTTAAAAAATTATGGTATTACGGAATACATGACAAATTGCTACAATGGATCGGCGACTTCCTGACAGACAGAAAACAAACAGTAGTGGTGCATGGAGAGAAGTCAGACCCGGCCCCAGTATTATCTGGAGTACCACAGGGCAGTGTGCTTTGACCACTCTTATTTCTGGTCAACATCAATGACATGAATGAAATAAACTTTGCCGGAACAAAACTACGGCTCATCGCCGATGATAGTCTCTTATACCGAACAATTCGAAACAAGGAGGGACGAAAACTTCAAGAATGGGAAGATGAAAACAGTTTGAAATTCCATCCAAATAAATGTAAAATTAAAAAAAAACACATAAGAAAAAAGTCACTCCACCAATGTATCAATTCCACGGCACTAACGAAGAAGTGAAAAACGCAAAGTATCTTGTAGTGGCAATCAACAATAAACTGACCTGGAAAGACCACGTTACAAACATATGTGGCAAAGAAAACTCAACTCTAGCTTTTCTACAAAGAAATGTATGCAACGCCGACAGAGAAATAAAAATCAAATGCTATAAAACATTTGTCAGATCAGCATTAGAATACAGCTGAGCAGTTTGGGACCCTCACCACGAGAATGAAATTAACGAAATAGAAAAAATACAACTTTCAGCGTAAAAATTTTTCAATCGAAATACCAACACAAAAATAAGTGAATACCAACCTGAACTACAACCTTTACTAAGCAGGAGAAAAGATAAAAAATTGGTATGTTCTTCATAGGCCTTAATGGTCTGGCGAAATTACCCCATGGATCGCCTCAACCCAAATGAAAGGAAACCCTCGAAATTCACTTTGCCCAAGTCAAGAGTATGTCCACATTTACATTCATTTATCCCATCGGTGCCAAGACAATAGAACACGCCCCCCTAGTCCCATAAAGAACTCGAAAGATCTGGAGACTTTTAAAAACGGTAAAAAGCTTAGGAGTGTTCAAGCCTGAAGTTTCCGCTGTAACAAAAGAAGAAAAAGAGGAGACATATGCTGAAGATGTATTTGCTCAGCTTGAGATCCTTTTCTCGTTAGTCAGACTATTAATTCCAATAAATTGAATCAGAGTGAATGTTAGCACCTAAAAAGTGAATACAGTTAAAACAAAGCCACTCTATCATGTCCAGAGATGCGGGCCGCGTGGAGCAGATCCTGAAGCCGCAGCTGATGACCAGCGTGCAGCAGTGCTTCCCCGAGTACTGCGGCGATAGCGAGCTGTTACGGCAGCAGGTCAGGGACAGGATCCTAGACTGCGTCAAGGTAGCCACACAGGTAAGGTAAGGTTAGGTTTCATTGGTTGATTAATTTTACTCTAGTTGCCCTGTGGTTAGAGCATAAATGAATGGTTCCTTTGCAGGTTATCTGTGGTTCGAGCGGCTGCGTGTTTCTCTACTGATTTGGTCGGTTTCAGTATAATAAGTCTCTTGTGACTGAAATGGTGACTGTTAATGAGCCTAACATCTATTTCCAGCCCTCCGCAAGGAATTAACAGATAGAAACAGGCTAAGATATTAAAGATGAATGATGAACCCTGCCATGTATTTGGTGAATCGTGACAATGTTAAAAGTTTTCATGTTTTGAAATTGTGAAGACAGACTTTAACAAAAGTGGTTAATATTTAATACACGTTTTTAACAGGAGCACGATGAACATGGTTCACTGTTCTCTTAGGGCCAGTAAAAGGCGAGAACCGAGAAGACCCATGGGCAGAAACAAAATTGTGAAAAAACTATCCGGATTACGATTTCATGATGCTATATTGTGTTTACAGAGCAGTCACAGAACCTCCGCAAGTGGAAGTGTACTATTGTTACTTGAGCTGTATTTCAGGCCTACGTGGACACAATCGAGACTGGCACAATACAAATTTGATTGCTGTTTTTCTGGTCTATTTTGAGTAAAATGCCTTTTGCAAAGATAATATACTCAAATATTCAATGTTTGAGTCATTCAAATCGAAATCGTAAGCAATCGGCTTTGAGTTCACTGTAGTAACACTGTGGTTGTATGTGGTCAGCACTCATGAAAAGTATCAAACAAAAACACAATGTGCGCACTCATGTTGCCTGTAAGACCTGCCCTTACCAAACTCGCCGATGAATAAATAAATGGAAACATTAAATCAGAGAAAATGCATCTTAGTTAATGTACTTGCAGAATATCCAAGCTGTGCGAGTCACTTTCCATCATACATGTAATCTCCGTTTCCAATAACCTTTGTGTTTTCACAGCAAACCGGCAACGTAAAGCTTCTGTTTCTGTTGGATCCTAACAACCCTACGGAGGACCTTAAGGACTTGAACAAATTCATTCTGGCTGCCATCCTCTCAGGTACTCTAGTCTTGTTACCTTCGATTAAAAAACCCCGAGTATACATGAATTCATCAGTCAAATAAAGGATTCTTATGAAATAAATAAATTATGTGCGAGTGTGTGTGAGTGTGTTAAAGAATACAGGCTCTTGAGAAAGTGCTACAGGTGTATTTGAGGATTTTTCTACAAGGGTCGTAACAAAAGAATTATTTTGTGCGCAGAGAAAATTAACAAAGATGCGAGAGAGAGAGAGAGAGAGAGAGAGAGAGAGAGAGAGAGAGAGAGAGAGAGAGAGAGAGAGAGAGAGAGAGAGAGAGAGAGAGAGAGAGAGAGAGAGTTGGGTTCTTATTATTATCTTGCAATACTAGTTTTGTTATTGCTTCTAAATTAATTTATACAGTGCGACAAGGCATAGAGGGCCTCACGAGAGAAAGTATCAACTGGACATTGCGACTAGCCTTGCGCTGGAAGAGGGTGGATTTCGTCGCCAAAAATATTCTTAACCCTAACTACATATCAAGATTTCGGGTAAGCGCATCGCACTACATAGTTCGCACTGTCTTTAGTTTCTAGTAAAGCTTGTAGCGCAAATAAACTGAACTCTAGCATTAACAAGCGGTCATGTGTACATGAACAAAAGTTGTTTCTTTTGAAAAGCAGATGCCTTGGCTATTTACTGATACGATACAATTTAATCTTTAGAACGCTCTATTGTTGTAAGAAACAAAATGTGAAGACTTGCAAAATCAATGTTTCCTAGAGACTTTTGGTAGCAATTACAGCAGTGCTAAAAACGTCGACTCGGACGAAAGGTAATTGTTATAATAAAAAATATCACATTTTTACAGCGCCTTTATACGTATTACCGTATGTTTCTGAATGTTCAGCCTTATTATGGTGATGCGTATTTTTTTAAAGTCGCTAATCAATGGACTATGTGCATGTAGCCTGTTGACTTGCTCCATTTGCACCTAGCTTCCAGGCCAATGGAGAGCATCCGTTACCGTGCTGACGTGCCGTAAAACAAACTCACTCACTCACTCACCCAACCTGTGTGCAGGTGCGAGACGACATCTTTGTGGAGGCGCTTCTCCTGCGGGACCGCGAGGCGTTCGTCGAGCTGTTCCTCAGCATGGGCTTTCTGCTCCAGCGACTCATGACGTACGAGCAGGTGCTCAAGCTGTTTGAAGCCAGCCTCAGTGAGGAGTTCTTTGTCACCATCTGCTTGCAGAATATTCTCCGGAAGAAAAAGGTGCTTGTTTTAAATTCGTTTGGCTTGTTCTGTTCACGTGGAAGGAGTATAGCTCATTCCGCCTACTGGTTGGGTTAAATTAGTCTATCTGAAGGTGATTGAAGTAAAAATAAAACAAACCATCAAGCTAAATCAAACACCATTCTGCATGTTTGTATTTAAATCAGCACACGTCTATTAACGCCCTTGTATGATTCTCCATCTTTGCTTTTTGCTTTAAATCATTAAGAAAATTTGTAATAAAAGTCGGCTATATGGAGTCAGAGCGGGGATAGCGGGACTCTTGACACAGTTGGTCACATTATTATTACACCTACCCAACCAGTGGGGAACACATCTGAAACACAGCTAAGCAGATCTTGGGATAGATGCCCAGCGCTCTGGCTGAGTCAGCTCGCTCCACGAAGGGTCCGTTTGTGTGTGTGTGTGTGTGAGAGAGACTAGACTTCCGCAAGATATATTTTTAAATGCTGAAACACCATGAGATATATAATCTATAAGTTAACAAGCCGGGAGTTAAAGTTACAAGCACAGTTGTACATTCTAGCTCTAGTACCCGCTTTTCTATTATTGTGGTCAGGCTATCCTGGGCACCAAGTTCATGCACGAGACCAACTGTGAGCTCAACAGGATACTCTGCCTGCTGTCCGGCTTGTCTGGCCTGGTCAACCCGTCCCAGCTCCTCATCCCCGAGGTTGGCAACAAGGCCAACAGCCACACCCTGGAGCGGAGGGTAACATCCACACTCCCAACTTCTCACTAGCAGTTCAAACAAACATATATTCCTCACTGTCAGCAGATGTTATTTGTTTTGAGCCTTAAAGTTATTATTTCACCTTTGAACAACGAAATTAAATAAGGATTCAAAAAGACACGAAATGGAATGTTCTTAACCATGCTGATGTTGTTACGAAATAAGAATTGACTAGTTACAACTTGACTTATACATTTTGCATGGGACCGCCAAATGGATAGGCATAATTATTATATCGAATCCCCTTTTCGCAAAAGGAACAAAATATATTTAGTGCTGGTATGAAAAATTAACTTGTGATGCGTATCTGCTCCCTTTACTTTAACCTTTGTTTAATTGAAACTTACATAATTATGTCCTGAGAAAAATACTTAAATGATTTAAATCATGATGTATATTGTATTTACTTTGAGTACTTTGTTCATGAGTTCTATCTTTGCAAGCTTTAATTTTTGTACATGCTTTTTAATTTTGTGCATGATTTATATTTTGTGCATGATTTATAGTTTTGCATGTTTTATATTTTGTGCATGTTTCATATTTTGCGCATGGTGTATATTTTGCACACGATTTATATTTTGCGCAAGGTGTATATTTTGCTCAAGAGTTATATTTTGCGTACGATTCATAATTATTACTCTGTTCAGGCGCTGCTCACGATCATCTATTGGGCAGTTTTGACCAACAGAAAAGGCTTGGTCAAAGTCCTGTGGAAAAGGTCCGGCGAGCCGATAGCTGTGGCTCTGGTCATTTCGAACATGTACTACAGAATGTCCAAGTTTTACATCAAAGATGTCGACCTCAAGGGGGAGATAAAACAAAATGCAATGTAAGGGTGCTTGATTACAAAATGTGATAAGAATCAAAATTGTTAGATTGTAGGTATAGTTATATACAGTTTTAAGGACCAATAAAGAAATGTGCTCAATTAATTTAAAAGCTAGATACTAGGAATCCTTGATTTTTTAAAACTAACATTAATGTTTTGACACCAGTGTTTCAAGTGGGTCCTTGCGCCCCCGTCTTCAGAAAACTGCAGTGGATTTACCCCCCCCCCCCCGTAAAATAGTGCGCACTCATGGAAGAGGGGGTGTGTAGTGATAATGAATAATTATGTAGGCCTGACCTTTCTAGGCTTGGACATTTCTGAATCTGTGCTTTGTGTATATAAGAGCAGAGCGCGAAAGAGTGAAAGAAGATTGATGGTTTTTTTGCAATATTTTTGTTGAGACCCATTATAGATGTAGATGATTGTCAAGTACTGATATAGATCTGGAGAGTCTTAAGTTGTTTTCTTAAAGCTAAATTAGTTAGTTTCTACAAAGGATTTCTAGTAATCTTTATTTTTTAATGTTGATAAGATAGTGTGACCGAGTCTCACGTGACTTACAATTATTCAACCATTGACTTACAACAGGGACCCACTTTATGGAATTAACGTTACACGGAACCGACCCACTATATACAGCTTTATTTGTTCCATTCATTACCTAGAAAAATGAAGTAGAAAATATCCTATACCGATTTTACACATATTTCTAATTGGAACAGTTTTGATATTTAAGTGTATTTCAATTTTATTTCAAAAGAAATTTTACAAAGAGTTTATTATTTATGATACCATGAAAAAAGTTGTTGTCAGTTGTCAACCTAACTAAGCCTTTTGGAAACCCAGAATGTCATAATATCAATGATTAACAATAAAAACTTAATTATGGACATATGCTAGTGAGTGTGTGGAGGTCGCATATTGATATCGGTTTACTTTTATGTGATTGAAGACTTAAATTGACTCTTAGCGTGCCTCGCAACAATGTCATTTTAATTCAGTATAGTTCTCTGGTTACTGCAATTGAATTACATTTAGTTTCACGACTCTTTAACAAGTCTCACACATTCCTACAGCGTTTCTCATTTTCCCCCAGAGAATTTGGCGACCTGGCTATAAAGATCATGGACCTGACCTTCAACGACTCGCGCCTGCTCGCCTTCCACTCCCTGACCAATCAGATCCCGGAGTTCAATAACCTGAACGTTGTTGATCTGGCGCTGATCGGCAACAACATCTTCTTCATCGCCCACCCCTGCTGCCAGCGCTCCATGAGGGAGAGGTGGTTTGGCAACATCAAGATACACTCATATAACTTTTCGTTCATCAGTGTTCCCGAATTCTTAAAGGTGGAGTAAAAACACAATATTTTCATGACGCAGCATGTCTTCACAAAATGATATACATGTAGCCATTCGCAATTTCAAGACCCCCATTTTGTTTACCGAGACCGTAATTTATGAGAAAGCTTTTGCCTTTTAGTGATAGTGCAAGTAAAAGAAAATTGAATGTAGTGTACGTCAACACTGTTCGGTGACAATAAGACATAACCCTCACGAAACCCACGCGGTGGTAGCAGGCGAAGTAGTGGTACATGCAGTTGTCAGGTCCGGATTTCGGCAACTCCAGGCCCTGTTTTACTGGTCGAGGTCAACCCTCCCTCCTTCCACCTTTTTTCTTTTCGTCACTTTTCCCCCTTTGCCCAGAAAAAATCACAGTATCCTTTATCTATAACTTTTGTTTTTTCTGCTGCTACTGCTGCTGCAGTTGTTATTATTATTGATGCCGCTGCTGATGCTACTGTTGCTGATAGTTGCACATAAATAATGAACAAATCTTACCCTAAAATATCACGCTGCAAAGGCTGTTTCCTAACAGTTTTGTTGCGAAGACCTCAATGATGTGGCTGAGTGAAATCCAGTTTTCTGAGCGTGTCTGCTTCAATACTCAAAGTGTTGAGATTTGACAAACTCTCCTAAACCAGTGTGGATCTTGCTCCGTTTTTTGCTCTTTTGGTTCTTAAAATTGATCGTTCACCACTGCAGTTTGTCACCACCAGTGTAAGAGGATGATCTCGACATTAGTGCAAGCTGCTTAGATGTTGTATTTTGTGAGCACGTTATACATTTCTTGGTGTCTTTCTTTCAGATATCTCTGAAAAAGTACAAGCTCATCCGCAAGGTAGGGGTCCACATCATTCGGATATTTGGCAGTTACTTGTTTTTTTTTACATTGGCTTGAATGTTCGCCCTACTTGTATCTGTATCTAGCAAAAATGAAAATTGACCTGAAATTTTACTATATACAGTTGCTCTTTTCATAAGATTGGTAGATAAAGCATCAATGGTTGTGAAGAGAGACTATGCTTTGGACATTTCCCTTGCTGGCTTGTTGTCTAGTGCATCGGGAGTAGGGCCATCACCTGGATATGTTTTTCTATTTATTCTTAACGCTTTGTAGTCAACACCTGGCAATAATTATTTGCAGTGTCACGAGTCGTTGAGACAAACATCGTAGAAAATAATGCAGTTCTGCACGCGTATTCAGTGTTACGTGAGGTTCGTACAATCTCTTGCTGACTGTGGAAACGCTTAGCAAAATTGTCAAAATTTCATTTGTTTCATCTTTTGTGGCAGATTTCCGTCTAGTCGTCTCACATAACCCTTCTCATTGGTATCATCTTGAGTGCCTTGCAAAGCTTCTACAAGTTGAAGATAGCTATCCTGAACTGCAGACTTGGCTTTTGCATGCATTTCCCACCTTGTACCAGATACATGTTGGGCAAATCTTGACTTGAATTTGTTTTTCTAAAAAATTCTTTGTTGGAATCTATTACACTTGCCAGACAATGACAATTATGTTGGCTGTATTGCCGTACGTTATGCCTCTGCATTTATTTTTTTCGATTGCAATTTCATCAAAATAGTTTAAAATCATTTCTGCCATGGCATTTCTCGTGTGGTCAAGTTAAAAAAATGTAAAAGTATATCGGGTGGAGTCTTGTCTTCCCGAGATACAAATATGACGATGAGAGTGAGTTGGTCAACTTGTGAAACATCAGGTGTCGATGCTGAAGTACCCAGAATGTTTTATGTCATTGACGATCGAGTTTTAACTTTATTAGCCACCGGTTTAACTATATTCTCACAAATTGTTTTTTACAAATACGATGTTTGGCCAGACCCTGTGTTATCCTGATGCTTGATGTGCTCACGTAGAAACGGGTCGAACATGGCAGTGAGCTCTAACAATCCCATGAGATTTCAATTATTTGGTGAACCAAAAGTTTCTTCATCTCCTCTGAATGCCAAAACCCTCTCTGAAAGAAGAGAAATTACTGCAATAACTCGATGAAGCACATTTCTCAAACATTCTTGTTTTGCTTCAAATGGACTTGCACGTTTCTAAGTCAGAATGTGGCCACATTTCTTGTTAAATATGCTAACATAAAATTCCTCTGACCTGGTGAATTTTCATAAGTTTTAATCGCTTTGGGGAGACCAATCATCAATTTTTTTTGGTCAAACTTGATTGAGTGGGTGTTGCAGTACATGAGAAAAACGTACACAAAGAGCACTATAGCTGTAGTCTATAGCTTCCCTGCTTTTGGAGAGTACACGTTCCATTATTGGTTATATGTTTCTCCATTTACTTTTGTGTAGTAAATATACTCTTTGAGCACAGTCTTGTTTAATGTTTATAATTTTTAAAAAGAATTTTAAACGGATCCTCTGTGTGTTGGCATTTGAACGGACCTTAGTTTGCCAATCCAAAACAACACTTCCTCATCATTGAATGTCCTCGTCCATGTCCCTACATCGTCTGTTTCTCTAAAATGAGTATCAGTATCTGTATTTGTTTCAGTGGCATCTGCTTGTCCTGTCATCATCTTTACTTGAAACATGGCTGCTTGCTGGCAAGAATGTGGTTCGTCAGGGGGAAACTGACAATTTGCACTTTGGGTGTGAGTAGGCACTATCTCACTGCCAGAAAGCTCGCACGATGTATAACTACTGCAACTGTCGGTTCGGATGTTGCCAAACCTTTTAGGCGCGCAATATTATTGTTTCCAGTTTTTAAAAGAGTACAAGTTTTTATTCACATTTTTGTTTTTATCATGTTGTTTCTTTGTTGTCTTTCGTTATTCTTTCCTTCCTTTCTATCTTTCTTTCCTTCCTCAACTAGAGGACCCAAGGCGCTGTAGTTAAGCACGTCTAACACATGGCTAAATCCGGGCCTGGCAGTTGTAGTAATAGTAGCAGTAGAAGTTGTAGTGGCAGTGGTAGTAGTATGAGCAGCCGCAGCAGCATCAGCATTTCATTTAAATTAATGTACAGTGTCTTTATTGCGTAACAACCAGAGACAATCGATGGGAGAGATAAAGATAGAGATAGAAACAAAGAGAGAGAGAGACAGACAGACAGACAGACAGACAGACAGACAGTATATTGGAAGATTGAGAAGGAAAAAAAGAGGGTGGAGAGGAACAGCGAGAAAACATTTAAACTTAAATTAATATTTTCAACACCAAATAGAACTATTGCTTAATGTGCCAAATATTTTTAGAATAATTATATTAGATATTTACATCCAGTTGATATTTTATTGTGCAATGTAGTATTTTTTCAAAGACCTATTTCTTGCAATTTCACCATCTTGTACACGTGCATATGTACATGTACAAGATAGTGAATATATTTCGAGGATTGTTTAGACCGATTTGCCTCCGAAACAAACCCACACTGTTCACACTAGTCCACCTGCGATGTTCCTTTCAGATCTACTTGTGCTTGGTGCTAATATTCCCCATGTATTTCTGGCTGTCTTTCAAATCTGTGAGACGCACGCAGTTGTCCCAACACGAACAAGGTAATCTAGTCGTTGCTCACTTGTCTGCATACATCAATACAAGGGGCACATTACTGTAACGACAAAATAATTAATTTACGCTGTTGTCCTAATGCGAGCCTATGACAGATCAGACCTGAATCACTGTGCTCTACACCTAAGGCAAAGACCTTCTAAAAGAACTACCTGGCACACCGTCACTTTAATACTTTCAAAATAGCTGTTTTAAATAATTAAGATGAATAATCAAAAGATTACACGTTTTAAGTTAGATACTTTCTCTCTTTTATTATGAGACATTTATTATGAGACAACGAATACATGGAAACATGCTTGAGAATTTCACGGGCAATAGAATCTGAAGACATTACTCCTTGTACGCATGTTTTTTTTTTTTAATTTCAAATTAAATTGATGATACATGTTGATTTAGATCTGCAAAGTTAACAACCACCTTTCTGTTTTCTTTCTTTGCAAATAAACCTCGCCAACATTACTTTTTTATTTTTCCTTTTTAGATGATGATGACCGAGAAATGAACAAGAACTACTCCAACGCAATGAAGGTTCCATCAGATAATTTTTAAACATACCTTGCTGATCATTAATTTACGTTTAGAAGCCCATTGTTTAAGCGTAACGGCCAGTTAACATGTTTATTCCGACAGAACTACTACACGTATGTATTATGTGTAATAATTACTAAAATTTAGTATGTCACCAATTATGGGAATTTAGTTATATTTGCTGGGGAAAGAAAGTGACATTAGTGTTTTTATATTCTATACTTATTTCAAAATCTCAGAATTCGATCTTTTTCACACAATACATGTACATCCTTTTTCTATTACAAGAAATGTCATTGCTTAAACCTCTATGCCGGTATTTTGTTTTTTTAGGACCTGCATCCAAAAAGGTTGTCAGCAAAACGCAACAAAAACGAGCTCTATAGCTCCCCAAACTTGTTCATGAAAATTTATTACCTGTGGACTTCTCCCATCGCAAAGTTTTGGATCAATCAGGTACACTATTCTGTAAATTGTAATCTAATGTCACATTTCGTCTTGTTTTAGATCTATAACCTCCTTCTTATGTTAGTCTTCAGCCTAATGTTTATTCAAGTTCATACTTGTTAAAGTAAATCCATAACAGAGAGAGAGAGAGAGAGAGAGAGAGAGAGAGAGAGAGAGAGAGAGAGAGAGAGAGAGAGAGAGAGATAAAAAGACTCACGCGCATGAGATGAATAGAAACAGAGAAAGATAGAATTGTTCCTTGTTCGTTTTGTTTAATATTTATACAAGTTAGAAACTTTAGAATATGCTAAATATGTATCCTTGACTGAATAATAGCGGACATTCATTTATATCAATATTTTGCATGTTGTTTTGCTATGGGGACAGCCATAACAAAAATAACTTTATTGGATTGTGTTTTCAGTTTGAAAAACGCTGCTCCACTATGGTTTTAGCAAAAGACTTAAAATTCTACAGAAATGTACCTTAGTATATGATACAAGTTTTAGAAATATTTTATGATACAGCTAACAGAATGTTTGTGGTGTTGACAGTTTCAGGCTAACTTGTTGAATATATTTCACGTGACTCGGACACACTATCTTGTCAAGACAACGTTACCAAAAATAATGAATATTAAAAATCCTTTGCAGAAACGCCATAATTTAACTTTATTTATAAACGCCCTGTCTAAGGGTTAAGGTTACAACTCAAGAGCTTGTAGATCTAAATCAATATTTGACTATATATCTAGAATAAAAGACGATCTAAACAACAGTAAAATAACAGCGTTCACTGCGGCAAGATGTTACTAAACGATCAGAAATATAAACATCCCTCTCTCTATAAAAACATCAATCATTCTATCACCCCTCTATGTCTTGCTCTGCTCTTATATACACAAGACACATCTAAAAAATCTCTAGGCTCTCCAGCTCATTCGAGAATACTATAGAACATTCGAGAAAAGTCCAGCCTCTAGCTAACACAATTACTCACGAACTGTACTCACTCCCTACCTCTTCGAGTAGGTTCTAGAGTTAACTAAAATGATCCAGAGTCTAAGACCGTCCTCGTCAAACAACGACTTGGTCAACTCTGATCACGCGGTACACCCTAGCATAGTAGCGTGTGCATAAATAATGTCAAAATGGTTTTATGGACTTTTTTGAAAATAGACTTTACTTATAACTAAAACGAGTAAAATTATACACTATTGTCTGTTTATAGAAAAGTAATGATGATATTAAAAATATATTAAAACAATGTAAAGACAATACCTCCATCAATACGGTTACCAAGTTTCAGCTTTCTGTCATGAGGAGTAGCTGATTTTTAATAGTTTTTATGGGGGGGGGGGGGATTTAGAATTTGAGAAAAAACGTAAAAAAAAAAAAATACAAATAAGCCGGATTATAATGTCATCAAAATCCTCTTATATTTTCATAAAATAAACATGTTCATAACCCTAAAGCTTTAAACAAATCATACAGAAGATAAAACTTCTACAAAAAAGCCCTTTAATTCCAGAATTTGGCATTATTAACCATATTTAAATAGAGAAATAATGACACATATCCTTAACTGAAGAGAGCTCAATAAAGTCTAGGCGTTTTCTATGTTGAATTGTATTTTTTTAGTTCTAAGTCCTCTAATCAAGTTAGTGGCTGCTTTATCATGTATTTATTGAAAATCATTATGTTGTCAAGTTTCAATTGACATTTCAATTTGTTCTTGTTTCACTAAATACAGCTGAGGCTACATGAATTATCGAATTAAGGTTTTTATCTAAAGTTATTGTTTGTGCATCTTCTTCGCTTTTCAGCTATTTGTCACTTTCTACCTGCTCCTGTACGCAATCGCTGTGATGTTGCCGTACTGTGGAAACTCCGAGATCAACTGGTTTCTGCTGCTGTGGACGGTCCTACTTATTGCTGAGAACGTGACCAGAACCGCACAGAGATATAAGGTAAGATGGCCGAATGGTAGAGGTTTAATCATTGTTATTGTTGTTGTTTATTTAGTGTTTCTCGCCCAACGTTATTATTATTATTATCATCATCATCACCACCATCATCACCACCGCCACCACCACCAACATCTTCTTCATCATCATCATCATCATCATCATCATCATCATCATCATCATCATCATCATCATCATCATCATCATCATCATCATCATCATCATCATCATCATCATCATCATCATCATCATAGTAGTAGTAGTAGTAGTAGTAGTAGTAGTAGTAGTAGTAGTAGTAGTAGTAGTAGTAGTAGTAGTAGTAGTAGTAGTAGTAGTAGTAGTAGTAGTAGTAGTAGTAGTAGTAGTAGTAGTAGTAGTAGTAGTAGTAGTAGTAGTAGTAGTAGTAGTAGTAGTAGTAGTAGTAGTAGTAGTAGTAACATTGGTTGTGGAGACTATTATTTTAACTCCTAAAATTTGAAAAAAAATAATATAATATGTAATAAAAATCAAATCAAAGGCAGATTAATCAAATGTTCTCACTCAGTATTGTTGTGAAGTTTCATTATTGGTTATATGTTTGGTAATTAGAACACTTGCAAACACAATTTTAAGAAACTAATCTTTCCAGAAATTCCCCACCATGGACATAATGTGGCCCCTCACGGAGTTCCTTGCCCACTCGGCCACGGCCATTGTGCTGCTGGCCCACTTGCTGGGCGAGTCCCTCAGCTTCATGTCCTACAAGCTGCTCATGGCTGTGGCCCTCCTGGCTGTATACTTCAGCGCACTGAGAGAGATGCTCACTGCCAGCCCGCAGCTGGGACCCATGCTCGTCAACATCACTGAGCTGGTGAGACTACGTGGAGGGGAATTGGGTAGTTAGCGTTCAACGTCAGCACTATATAGGCTATATGGCTGATGAGACTTAGTGGTGGGGAATTGGTTAGTTAGCGTTTATCGTCAGCACTATATAGGCTATATGGCTGATGAGACTAAGTGGTGGGGAATTGGTTAGTTATCGTTTAACGGCAGCACTATATAGACTATATGACTGGTGAGACAGCAGGAGAAGATCAGATATTGTGATTACCGTGGCACCATACCAATAACGATACAGCATAATTATCATAGAAACATGCCCAGCCCACAACCCAAAGAGAGACACGCTAAAGAGTCGATGCACAAAAGAAAACATCAGATTTACAGCGGAAGAAGAACAGAGTCCAACGCACAACCCTCACTCTCCGCCTCTCAATCGCAAAAAATAGCAAAATGCGACAAAATCTTGACTGGACAGCCAGTGGTGAAACTTTATACCAGATAACCCCCTGCGGCAGAATCGCCCCAACTAGATGAGGGAAGTGGATCCGCCAGAAAAAAAGCCATTACATAATTATCTAGACTATTGTAAATTACTAATTTAAGTCTAGACATTCTTGAGTTGCTTTCTTAACCCACAGACAGTTGTTTAATACCAAAGTTAAATTATCATGTTTCTGTAAAGTACTTCTAGTATTCATTGTTTTTTTTAATGTTGAAAAGATAGTGTGCCCGAGTCTAAGTGAATTATAATAAATAAATTGGCCTGTAACAGGAACCCAGTTTATCGAGTCAACGCCACACACATATGCGCGCACAAACTCGTGCCCTGTAACCTTCTTGAATCATGTCCATTACTCTGTTGACTTTTTGTTTTTAGAAACATCTTTTACAGGTTTTCACCTACCATTTTTACATAAACATATAACAACAGACAATAAAGTTGAAAACCCAATAGGACACTTTAATTCTTATTTCAGTTTTAATATTTGAAATACCCTGTCTCACCAGGCTTTTCAAAGGGGCTTTAGCCTTTTGCCATCACGCCGCACACATGTTGTGCGCATTGATATGCTCTTGCTCTAGCACTCTTTGTATTGATCTGCCCGTTCTCCATTTGAAAATAATAAAAATCAAAGCTTTTACGTTTTATAATTTTTAAAATTTTCCACAAAGTAGTGTGCACACAAGGAATAGGCCTTAAATCATGCGATGTGAAACGACCAGTGGTATATATATAGTATCACGTTCCCCCAGACCCGGCGGGACATGGTGAACTGGGTGCAGCTGTGGTCCATGTGGATCATCGCCGGAGGGCTGGCCATCAGCGCCGTCATCTACCCCGCCCAGCCGTTCTCCATCAGCGTGGTGGCCCGCGCGCTCTTCAGGGCCACACTGGGCATCTGGCTCACAGAGATTGACGATCTGGGTGGTGAGCATGGGACACACATTCTTTGTTTGGTTGTTTGTTTGTTTGTTGCCTAGCGTCCAACGTCAGCATCGTATTGGCTCTATTCTGGGTGGGTACCAAGATTAACGTCTCACAATTGTACATGTTGCCACAAAGAGACAGTGCGGGGTCACAGTGACTTCTTCCTCAGCCTGTCACATCATGAACAGACGAACAGGCTTCGATTTTAAAGGTATATGAATACGCAAGAGTTTAACCATAAACAGTATCTACAAAACAACGTTTTGAAATGCTGGAATTAATTATATTTAACAACTCAGAAAAGACGCGACAAACAAAATCACAAATTATACTATAGAATTACGCCTGATGTACTGACAAGGGCCAAATAAGTCCTAAAAATGTACACGTGCGTAGAACCTTCTCTAAGGCTGATCGCCATTTGGGAAAAAGTAAAATATCGCTCTTTTTTCATGATAACAGTCTAGTCTTAGAGCGCGTACAGATTGATTTCTCCACCAATACGTACTAAAATCTGACAAAAGTTGTAATATATAGTTTATTTTTTCCTTCGCTTTGTTTTTTTTTTCAGGCGATCCAACCTGCAGTTCTCTCTACGACACGCAAGAAGTGCAGCGCTACTGTAATGGTAAGGAAAGCTGTTTAAGAAATATCGTTTCATTGAGTCTGTCAGGGAAAACATAAATTGAACAGATAAAACAAGCAAAAAAAACAGCAATTCGAGTAAGACAATTTTCTCTTTTTCGCCACCATTCATAAGAGAAGTTTTATCTCCCTCGGTGTCTCTAATTCTACATTCAACCCAATGAGTACACGACTGTGGACTATGTAGTTGTTTTGAAATGCATAACTTTCAAAAATGTATGTGCGACATTTGACATATTTTGGGAAAATTAATCACATTAAACATAAATAAGTGATAACTTTTTGAAATGATATAATTCAATCAAAATTCAATCAGTCATATAGGTTCAGGCCAAGATATCATTATCTCTCTTTACCCTTTAACGCGATTATCACGCTAGACATTACATTGGTATATTTTTTTAAATTAGTTTTTTTCTTTTTCATTTTCTAGCGTCTGCTATTTCACGTAAGGTTTTGTGACAACCTCTTTTTCAAACGTTTTTTTCGATTTGGACACGTTTTGACGTTTTTTTCTTTCTATTTGATTATTGGCATGAGCGAGCATCATATGCATATTAAATAGATGTTTAAAATCATTCAAATTTTTACAGCCCCTTGAAAGTTAGTAGTAAAGAATAATGTTTATTAAAAGACATTTTTGTCAGTTGGAAACATCAACAGTTAATTAACTGAAAAAAAGCAACAACAAACCATCATATACAAATTCGTGCAGAGGATTTTGTAATATTAGGTATTGATTTATAACTACAGTTATCGTGTCAACAACACCAAGATATAGATGAATTTTATTAAAGAAACAAATCTGAACACTACAAAATCACGTATTATAGTATCCTGGACTAACTGCATGCATAGTGGACTAAGTCCACATTATAGTTGTGGCAGTAGCAATGGCCGTAGCAGTGACAATATTAGTGGCAGTTGTAGTGGCAGTAGCAGTGTGAGTAGTAGTGGCAGTAGTAGTGGCAGTAGTAGTGGCACTAGCAGTGGCAGTAGTAGTGGCAATAGCAGTGGCAGTAGTAGTGGCAGTAGTAGTGGCAGTAGTAGTGGCAGTAGCAGTGGCAGTAGCAGTGGCCGTAGTGATGGCAGTAGCAGTGGCAGTAGCAGTGGTAGTAATAGCAGCAGTAGTAGTGTCAGTAGTAGTGGCAGTAGTAGTGGCAGTAGTAGTGGCAGTAGCAGTGGTAGTAGTAGTGGCAGTAGAAGTGGCAGTAGCGGTGGCAGTAGCAGTGGAAATAGAAGTGGCAGTAGTAGTAACATTAGTAGTGGCAGTAGCAGCGGCATTGGAAACAGCAGTAGTAGTGTCAGTAGCAGTGGCAGTAGTAGTAGCAGCAGTAACAAAGCAGTAGCAGTGGCACCAGTAGTGGCAACAATAGTGGCAGTAACAGTGGAAGTAGAAGGCAGTAGCAGTGGCAGTAGTAGTGGCACTAGTAGTGGCAGTAATAATGGCAGTAGTGGTGGCAGTAGCAGTGGCAGTAACAGTGGCAATAGTAGTAGCAGTAGCAGTGGCAGTAGCAGTGGCAGTAGTAGTGGCAGTAGTAGTGGCAGTAGTAGTGTCAGTAGCACTGGCAGTATAAGTGGCACTTGCAGTGGCAGTAGCAGTTGTAGTAATAGCAGCAGTAGTAGTGTCAGTGGCAGTGGCAGTAACAGTGGCAGTAGTAATGGCAGTATAAGTGGCAATAGCACTGGCAGTAGAAGTGGCAGTAGCACAAGGCATTAGTAGTAGCTGTAGCAGTGGCAGTAGCATTCCACAAAAAGTAATATTAAATCGTCCTCCAAGATGTTTTGTTGTGATTTCTATTTTCGTTTATTTTTCAAGTGACTTTTTATCTCTTCCTTACGACTTTAGAAACTTTTTAGATTTTAACAATTTTTTAAAGTAGCTAAACGTTTGTGCCTTATTCTTTCATGTATATCAATCGGCGTGGCGTATGTCATTATTGCAGTACATGGCAAAGTTATATGTGTTATAAATAGAACAATTTAGTTGTAACGATCAGTAACCACAAGCTACCTTCTTTCAGTTTACTTTTGTGCCACATATAATTTTATATGGCGCAGCAACTTAATAATCAAACTGTTAATGTTTCAAAGATATTCACATAATTTTACTCAATCTATATTGATTACTTTTGCGGATGATCATTGCGTTCTATTCAAGAGCGACTATATTCGATCCCACCATTGAGCACTACATAATCTACATGGGATGTGTTCCTACTAGTTGTGTGGGTCTCAGTATAATGAGACCGGCTGAGACAGAAGTCCAGGTATCCCTGCTCTGCTCTGTTGTACAGCACATGAAATCATCATACGTTATTCCTGAGACTCCTCCGCGATTAAGGCTAGTTGCTGACTTACGTTAATAAAGCAACCAACCCAGCAACCAAACCTCTCGTTACCCCATATGCTCTATGCCCAAATTTCTAGAACCCTCTGAATCAGTAGTACATGTATATAAGAAATGAGATAGATCAATATGCCCCTGAGGTGAGCCTCTGTTTGTCGTGCAGCGTACACACTGCGCCGCCTGGAGGACTGCCCGTACGCCTCAGTGGCCGGCTACGTCATCGTCATCCTGTACATCATGGTCACCAGGCTCGTCTTCTACACGCTCATGTTCGCCATGTTCAGGTCAGTTCATTTAATATAGAGCGCATGCAGACATCTATGTTCAGTCAACACCGAGAAGCAAAATCTAAGAGCACATTCTGATACCTTTATTTATGTATAGAATAAGAAGCTAAAAACTCATGCAGATACCTATATTCATTTATAGCATGAAATGCTTAGAGCGCATGCAGATACCTATATTCATTTATAGCATGAAATGCTTAGAGCGCATGCAGATACCTATTCAGGGCTTGGACATATACCTGCAATGTATCCTCAAAATATTTTTTTAGGGGCTTGAGTTCTCTCAAAACTTATTTTCTTCCGCATAATATTTTGGGGTCATCTTTCGTGGATTGTCTAGAAATAATGTTTGTACAACAGCTGGTTTAAATGACGTGCGTTAGAGAAGTTGGCTAGGCTCACCTGTTTGAAACGAGTACATCACTAGCAGTCCATCCCAAGTGACTTCTTGACTAACTTAAGGTCGTACCGCATCTTTGCTCTTTGTCTGCGACACCTCGGCAGCTTTCTTTGTCTTGAGTCGTCTTTGCACTTCTCTTTTCTGGGCAAGTTCCGTAAATCATCATTAAATTTACATTTTTAGTTCTAAAATGCATTGAAATTATTATTTAAACGGAGATTTGTAAAATAAAATGGCTGTTCTTATTATTTCCCTTCCTAGTTTATGACTGTTTAAAAAAAAAATCAATTTCTTTGATTATTCTAAGACTAGCATCCTCAATCAATTTCAGCGCCACGATCAATCGGACACAAAAAAGATCTGTTGAGTTATGGAAGTACCAGTTTCAATCAATTGTTACAGAGTTTGAATCCAGGTAAGTATGCTTATCATATCGGTGTTATCTAGATGCTGCATCTATCCAGTTTTCAAAGAGTCGGGTTAATGAAAATACATGCACAACCAGACATAAGAAAATTACGTTGGTCTCCAAAGGCTGGTACAGATTCAGGCACATTGAAGATTCTGCTCAACCTGCACCTGCTTGATTAGGCTCAGTGTGCGTATCGTGGGCATTGTAACAGCTACACCTACACACACACACACACATGCAGCGCTAGCGTATCAATAATAGATCAACTGCACACGGAGGTTTCATTACACATAGAAGTGATAACCAATAATGAGGAAAAGTTATTTTGAATGTTGGTCTAATTATGAATAGAATGTATGTGATTAAACAGAAAAAAACCGATGTGTGTTTCTTTTATGTGCTCACTAAGGGATAATTACATCGTGCATAATCTATACTTGTCATCTTTCCTTCTCGCCAATAAGAGAATAAAATATGTCCATCAAAATTTTCGTTAAAATTTTCGCTGTTCATTTTATATAGTGTTAAATATAACCTTCTACTCACCACGCTTTCTTACATTCTAAGTGTTCTACGTAACACAGCAATATTTGGGCAACAGCAGACTGCACTGATCGCTCTGTACAACTATGTGGTTTTTCTCTGATCGGGGCAGGCCTGTCATACCACCACCTTTAAACATCATCACGTACCCGTTCCGCTTGAGTTATATCCTGGGCACTGTCGCACTAGAGATCATGCTAGAGTATTGTACCTGTTGCAGGGAGGTAAGTCAACGGAGCATCTAATTACAAGTCCAGAATGTGAAGACAATAAACACAGCCTTTGTCATCAAAATAAAATAAAAAAAAGAAAAACTAAGTAAATTGAAATTAAAAATCAGCGCTTACATTTTTGTTGGTTAAAGTGCAAAGTGTTTCACGACTGATGTCAGTTTACGTATTACTCTAACAATTTTTTAAAGACCTATGGAAGGGTCAAATTGTATAACATTAATTTTTCATTTTGTTAAAAAGCATATAACATTTTCATGTAAGGACAATCATGCATTTGATTTTACTCATCCTATTTCTTATATGGGATAGATATGTCAGATCCAAGGTATTGTTTAAAATGATTTAACTAGAAATAGGATTAAAAAAGACGACCTGGTTCACTGGGTGTCCCGCTCTTCCACAGGATGAGACCAGGAAAGACCAGTCAACGGGGATTCCCTACAACCAGTGGAAATCGTACCTGGCCCAGATTTCTCGCCAGACAGAGGAGAAGGAGGACAAAGTTAACGATATGTATGGAAAAAACAACAACAAAGAAAACGTTTAGGTTCATAGTTGATATTCGGGCCCTTAATATTTCCTATTTGATCCTTCATATAATATGTTCAGGCCATGTAGAGTGCTTAGCACTTTAATGTTGATACGCGTTTGCCTCGGAATGTGTTTTGAATAACTTTGTTTCGAACGTCGTTCTTTTATATCCTTTGTATTCGGTTACCACATTGACCAGTATTTAGATTAAATTTCGGTGGTTAAAATATATTCGTATTTTCTCTAAGCGTAATCTAGGTAAATCCTTTAAGGTATGCGAGGCTGTGATACAGATCTATTTTTCCTTTCTCGATTTTTATTCAGGTTGAATTAAGTGTTAATAATTTTTTTAAACATTTATCTGTACTGTGACTATGTTTCCACTGCTTGTCTGGTCATTCATCTGTACTATGACTATGTTTCCACTGCTTGTCTGGTCATTCATCTGTACTATGACTATGTTTCCATTGCTTGTCTGGTCATTCATCTGTACTATGACTATGTTTCCATTGCTTGTCTGGTCATTCATCTGTACTATGACTATGTTTCCATTGCTTGTCTGGTCATTAATCTGTACTATGACTATGTTTCCATTGCTTGTCTGGTCATTCATCTGTACTATGACTATGTTTCCATTGCTTGTCTGGTCATTAATCTGTACTATGACTATGTTTCCATTGCTTGTCTGGTCATTAATCTGTACTATGACTATGTTTCCACTGCTTGTCTGGTCATTAATCTGTACTATGACTATGTTTCCATTGCTGTCTAGTCATTAATCTGTACTATGACTATGTTTCCACTGCTTGTCTGGTCATTAATCTGTACTATGACTATGTTTCCACTGCTTGTCTAGTCATTAATCTGTACTATGACTATGTTTCCACTGCTTGTCTGGTCATTCATCTGTACTATGACTATGTTTCCACTGCTTGTCCGGCGGAAGCATCAATGTCCTGGAGGAGGAGAGCGCTGCCCAGCAAGGCGCCATCAAACACCTGACTGATCACTTGGTCCAGATAGAGCGACACCAAACCATCACCGCTGTATATCTGGAGGACCTCAAGAAAAAGCTGGATTTGCTCGGTTAGTTGGATGGTTAATTGGTCATTTGTTCTTTTGGATTGCTATTTTATTTGTATTAGTACATAGCGAACGGATCTCTAAACTAAAGTCTAACAATTCTGCGTGCTGTCCCACCGAGAGATAGCAAGGATAGCTTGACCTTTGTCTCAGCCTTTCACATTGTACTGATACCGAGCCAACCAGCGGAGAACGACATTCTCACTAGTATTTTGCCCAGTAGTCGGATCGAACTGAGAACCTCTAGAGTAAAAGCCCACCGCTCTGCCACTTGGGCTAGCAGCTCTCTCTCTCTCTCTCTCTCTCTCTCTCTCTCTCTCTCTCTCTCTCTCCTCGAACACACTCACACGCATTTGACGTTTAGTTTGTTGCTCCGGATCGAACGTCTGAACTGTATAGGCTATATTGTTGACGGTCCACAAGGCTTAAGTTTAACATTTTTCGTGCGCCACACACAAAATAAATCAATCCATTGACGAATCGTGGACCATGGACCTTCTGATCGGGAGACCAATGCTCTTTCACTTGCACCATTTCACCCCAGGAAGATCAAAGAAGCAAACGAAAGAGATATCACCACTTTAAAAAACACATGAAATGAGTGATGTTTTATATTCTGTTATTGAATTTTTCAGACCCGAAGGTCCGAGCCCACACCCAGCACGGCATGGTGCAGAAGATCCACGAGCTGTCGAGGTCGTCGCCCTACCCAGGCACGGAGGTGCACAGGTCGCCGCTACTGGACAAGGATGTGCCCTGGGAGGTAAGGGCTGGCTGGGGGCTAGAGCTGGCCAGACAGGGTACTTTAGGCTGTCTGTCTGGCGGGTTTTCGCTCTCTCTCTCTCCCTCTCTCTCTCTCTCTCTCTCTCTCTCTCTCTCTCTCTCTCTCTTTCTCTTTCGGTCTGTTTACCCGTCTGTATGTCTGTATTTACCACCCCTTTGTCTGTCACTCTTTCGAATTAAAAAGACATATATTGTTCATATGACTTTTAATGTTTGTCCCCTTGTGATTGGTTTATTCGTGAAACATCTGTGTAATGAATTAGAAAATCTAATCTTTTAGTGCTGTATTATTATTATTATTATTATTATTATTATTATTATTATTATTATTATTATTATTATTATTAT
>RQTK01001332.1:30433-40433 GCA_003991915.1 Elysia chlorotica
ATTATTATTATTATTATTATTATTATTATTATTATTATTATTATTATTATTATTATTATTATTATTATTATTATTATTATTATGTATTACAATAATATAGCCCATCGCATAAAGAGAGGATATAGGTAAGGAAATCTTCACTGGCTTCAAATTGGAGATTATGGGCGATCCCGAATGTCGACAACCCCATTCCTTTGGCGCGTAATAATATTATGCCATCCACTATCGTATTTTACATCGCAAAGCTTGAATTGTGTAGCTCAATGCAAAGCCTGGGCGTCTCGTGTAAAATCCATATACTCTGAACTCCATTATTTGGGTTGTTGTTGTTGTTGTTTTTTAGTTAAGGGAGTGGATGTGGCTGGTGAGATGGGGTTCTTCATCTTCAACTTGTAAAGCTGGTGAGTTATCCTATAAATTATATATATATTTGTATTGTCTTACCTTGAGATTACGGCCATTTCTTGCTACACATGTGTTTCTAGCGGTTTCATCAACCGCTCTCTTCGGGCGTCTGGCGTAACTGGCGTTTAGTTGCGTGAATCCCGCCTTTTTCTAGCGCTTGTTCTTTGAAGTTTTGCAGTAAGTGTTTATAGCGGTGCGGGCAACAGACGTATATATATATTATATGATTATTATTCTTTTTGTAAATGTGATAATAATAAACAAACAGTGTGCGGCTTATATCTATGAGGCCCTCGATTTTCATCCTCGAGTGACTAGCGTCATCCCCTACTGATTGGGTCGGTGTTGGTACAATGTAACGGTCTGACACAGGAATCCAGGTATCACTGCACTTTGTGGCAGCACATAAAAGTCTCAGACCTTATTCTTTGGACCCTCCGCGATATAGTCCACCCACTGATGTGAGGCGTTAAGAAGGCAGCATGACAACCAGCATTACAAAGAGACATTTAAATGTGAAGAAGACAGATAAAACCTTGAATTAGTGTCAATCCTGCGATCGCTCTGCACGGGTTTTCACTGGTCCTGAATGCACACAGCCATGTTCAAGAAGTTGCCATCGCTATCGACCTGTCTACGTTTGTTTATAATGGGTAATGTCCACGTTCCACTCTCAGTTCAGGTATTCCCGCTCACAACTCTGCTCACAAATCACAAAAGTCAAACTTGGCTATGGTATCAAACCTTTATTATTATTATATTATTATTATTATTATTATTATTATTATTATTATTATTATTATTATTATTATTATTATTTATCAGGTGAAATAGTATTTTTTTAAACCGATGGTAACATATATCACTAATCTCTTCAAACCCGCGTTCTGTTCTTTGTGTTCAACTTTTATATAAAGTAATTCAAGAAAATGGCCCACAATAATTGTCATGCATACTGTAATAGTGAAGCAGCCTTTGTAGATCAATAAAGAAAGTGTGGTATTCCATGAAGAAGGTTTACGGTAGCTCTAGTTCTTCCGCCAGTTACTCTCCGCACAGGAACAGACAGATCCAAGTGACTCCGACCATGGATCCAACCAGCCAGGAAACGGTCGCGGGTCGCTGCGACCCTGAGACATAAGATACTATCGTACATGACCAGTCGTTCAGCTTGTACAGCACAGCTCCCCTTACGGCCTGGTAAAGGTCCTGGTCTTCCTTGTAATAAATGCAGTCTACGGATGTGGCAAGCACGCAATCTTCGAGCCTGTTCAAAGCTTTGCATCCCTCGGACTCGGAGTAATCATTCATACAGGTGTCTATTTCATCTCTACATTTCGTACTAGCAGCAACCACAACAGCGGGGAGTAGCATGGCGATCCACAGGCCTGGTGTGGGGATGTTGGGGAGGGAAAAAGGGAGAGACAAAGAGAAGGCTAGCCGAGAGGGGCGGAATTTCTATTACTCATTACGTTAGTCTTTGATAAGGGGCTGATCGTTCTCTTAGGTTCCCGAAAAAAAATGCTTTGCTCAGAATTAAATGTTATTTCATACCAATAGGCATTTCAAGGTTCGAAAGGTTAATACCAGTAAGTCAGTTTGAGGTTCAAAGGAACCTTTTACGACTGGTTCAGTCAAACTTCAACTGCTAACTCAGTATCACTTGAAGAGAGGCCAGCCGCCGTTAAGTTTGTATATGTTAAAACTTTAGGGAACGTTCTTACATTGTATCAGAGTTTTTGTATTTCTTTAAATTTTTGGAATTGAAATAATGAGATTTCGTTGAGTTACTGGAAATATTTCGTGGAATAAATGGAATTGTATATAACTAGATCATTTTTTGGACGTCATAGAGTATTTCATATATCGGTGTTTGTTAATTGATTTTTTTAATCCTGGGTGAAGTACATTTGTTGGGAAAAACAATATTCTTAACCACCTGTTCCATTTTGTCGACGTGGTAAATGATTCAGCGGTAGCTAGGAAGAATTTATGTTTGGGGAAACCTGTTACAAGCGCACTCAAAATGCAAACAATGATACTTGATAAAGTCATATTTAACTGGTATTAATGTTTGTATTAACGCTACCACACTCTCGTCAATAAATATACTTTAAAGTGGTATATGAAATAGTAAAATTACGCATGCGTCCTTAACTTTAAAAGCACTATAACATAACTTCAACGACTACTACTACTACTACTACTACTACTACTACTACTACTACTACTACTACTACTACTACTACTACTACTACTACTACTACTACTACTACTACTACTACTACTATTACTACTGCTACTACTACTACTACGTCTCGATCACTATGACTGGTGTTAATATAGAAAGTCAGTTTCTCTATGAAGTTAATGATGTCAGTTATCTGTCACTTACTGAGGCAAAGTGCACCCATGGCAATGAGTTTTGGGGAGGATTTTACACGTCGGGCCCAACAATTTTCGTAGCTTATATAAAGAAATAATTTTTTGCTAACTAGTATACATCTACTGATTCTTTAAGATGATCTTCGGATCTACTGTTGTATCGATAAATAGGAAAACCAAAACAGAAACCCTCCCCAATGTTGATTTTAAAGTATCTTTCAATGTTGATTCTAGATCTAATTAATAGCCTCCATGGTGACGTTCATAACTAGAAGTAAACAAAACATAATTTCCGGCGATCTGGGTGGGCGATCCGATTACTAAATAAATTTTGTCAACGATTCCATAATACGAAACAAAAGCTTATAGATCAATGCGTACAATTTGGACGCCTTGCTACCAAGGCGTCCAAAAATAGAAGGCCAAGTCACCGAATTAAAATAAGTGAAATGATTTTTGCGTACCAAGGTTAAAAGTGATTTTATTCCTTTTAATTCTAAGCATAGATAGGACAGAGTAATACTTAGAGATTATTTTTCAGCCCACACGATCAGCCTACACTGCAAATATGTGAACTGTCCTATCTATGTGCGCACTATTTTGAGTTTTTTTTTTTTGAAAATTCATAAATGATCGGTCATTTTATATTGCGTCCCTCAATTGTTGTTTAATATAAGTTGCGCAACGCGATGCGAAGCTGTTCAAAGCATAGCTCACTTTGATTCTTGCTGCAAGTTTATGAATATTTCGGTGACTTGGCCTTCTATTTTTGGAAGCCTTGCTACCTACGGTTCGCTTTTTAAAAATAAAAGGGGGAAACCCGGAGAGGCGTCTATTCAAAAGAAATAATTTGTTTATAATAAGTTTATTGCACACTAACCTTTATTGTGCCTGTTTTGGGTACACACGGACGATATCCCGAAAGAAAACTTCAAAAAGTTCCTTTCTTGGCCTTGTAAATCGGTAACTATACTCTGCCAAGTATTACTTTTGGTAAAAACTAAAATGCTGCTTCGTTGTGTGGCTGGACGGGAGCGACCTCTTTATGGCCCACCAAGTTGACTCGATGGTGTTGGTACACGCCCCACTGTCCGGATTGACGATTGATTGATTGATGTTTATTGGTTCGTTGGGCTTCTCACCCTTAACAAACATGACAAAAAATACAAATTAACAATGTTCAAGAAAAAGATAACAAAATGGTAACATCACTTTCGATTTGCTCTCTCAGTCCATTCACCCAATTTATGAAGCTTTTGAGTAACTACAAGTTATAAACGAGCTTTCAGTTTGATAATTTGTGCTCTTATTTTTGGAGATGGGTAATTTAGTCTTAATTTTACCACATAGACATATCAGGGAATATAATAATAATTTATCCAAAATTACAGTTCACATTGTACAGATAGCAATCAAATGGAAAGTACAATTATTATTTAGTGCAAGACTGACATACACAATCTGAATAATACACCTGCGACACTATGCCTAATAGGCTGAGAATTTCACTTATATCAGAGATTTTCTTAGTTTCAAGACATGCTGTAAATATATGGCAACATTGGAATAAAGATTGCTATTTGACATTAGTACACTTAATCTACGTCTATTTCGAATGGTAAGGTATTTGGGAGGGATGTACGTGGTTCGAAGCTCCTCGTATGCTTTACAAATCATTAATACGTGGTATTCATCTTCTCTAACTGTGTTACATACTGGACACATTTGCAGTGTGATATCTTTTGAATATTTGAATTTATGACAATTTATCTCTGAAACACCAAGTCGAAATCTTACTAAAGCATTTTTTAAGTTTGATGGTAACCAATTATTCAACAAGTATGTTTCAATACAGATCATGGATTTAAATGAAGAATAGAATAACGTACTTTCATTCTCTGATAATTTGGCAGACCAAGTTTGTTTAAACACGTCGCACAGTCTTCTTTTAAAAACATTGCAGAAGGAAGTTTCGTTGCCAACACATTCAAAGATCCAGACACGACCAAATCCATTTGAACATATATTTTTTTATATAATTTCCCAAAGATTTTACTTTCTTTCCATTCATTTTTAAGCACTGGTAGGCTTGTTTGGGTATCCTAGATTCTGGCATTTTTAGAAGTCTTAACCAGTATTTTAAGCATCGAATTTTTATATTAATTTGCAGTGGAAACCTGGCTGTCTCTCCATAGAGAGCAGTATTGGAGCAATGGATCGATACATTTAAAAAGCGTTTTATTGTGGTAGTGTGAACTTGCTCTATTTCTGTGTAATCACGAGTACCCCATTGCTCAGTGGTATATGAGAGAATAGGCTGTACTTAAGAATCAAAGAGTTTAAAAAGTATTTTTAGATACTGACATATTAAAGCTCCCAATCATTTTGTTAATTCATAACTTGTTTGCTTGGCCTTACTTACTAGCATTGAAGTTAAACTTGTGAAGCTCAAACCTGAAGTAAATTCTACTCCCAGATATCTGTATGAGTTAACGATTTCAAGTGGTGAGTTTCCATACACCCAGTTTTCATGTTTACTTAGGAAGCCTCCTTTTCTGAAAACTACTATTTTGGTTTTATCGATATTAACAGAGAGTCATGTCCTATGATCACAAATAATAAGTATGACGTGCATAACAACCGTTGCGTATGCCCATGGTAACTGTTACGTAGACAGTATATCCCAATGACAACTATTACGTAGACAGCATATCCCATTCATTTGAAAAAAGGGTTAAAAGACTCCACCACAAGTTGTGTTCTTTACAACTATGCCCTTGGCAAAATAAATTAGACACCTATGATATATCAGCCATATACCGAACCCTATCCCCAACCCTATCCCTAACCATATCCCAAATTCTAACGGTACCATAGCTCTATCCATAACCCTAGCCCTATCCATTACCATATCCCTATCCCCAACCCTAACCATAGGCCTAACCTTTCACAGTGAAAGCCAATGACAGAGTGGTTAAGCACACTGGTCTTCACCTTGGCAAGGCGAATTTGTGCCGAGTAGAAGGTGCGGGTTCGATCACCATCCATGTCATCAGTCTAAAATAATATGTCTCTGTCTACTTATCTTATCTGTTGGTCTCAAGCTAGATCTAGGTTTGTGGCTGTCTCTTCTAACCTGCTACTACTACTACTACTACTACTACTACTACTACTACTACTACTACTACTACTACTACTACTACTACTACTACTACTACTACTACTACTACTACTACTACTACTACTACTACTACTACTACTACTACTACTACTACTACTACTACTACTACTACTACTACTACTACTACTACTACTACTACTACTACTACTTATGCCACTACTACTACTACGTCTCTATCACAATGACTAGACTTAATTTTGATAGTCATTTTCCCTATGAAGATAATGATATCAGTTATCTAGCACTAACTTGGGCAAAGTGCTCCCATGACGATGAGTTTTTAACGATCCATGGTGAAGCAATCTATGATTTGTTGTATAATTTCAACTCAGCAAATTTTTTGAGTTTTCAGATTAGGTCACACAATGCTGTATATATTGACCAAGTTAAGAAATCTTACTATATGGATATATGTCCACCCAGAAGAAGAGGCGTGTTTATATTGAAGCCCAAGAAAAAACGAAGACGATAGGCCTAATCAAATTTCGCACCGCCGTTTAGTAATAGATCTTTCCTAGACTAACGGAGCCTAAAGTTCCCGGCCATAGTCCACAGTTTGTCATTGTTGAAGTTTACTAATCTCACAAGAAAGGTAGTCAGGTGCCCGTTACCTGCAAGTATGGTGCACAACAGTATCAAAATGTTTGAGTCGCCAAGATAACGATCCCCCATAGATCTATAAATAGCATTTCTATTTATAGATCTATGCGATTGCCCACACAGTCTCCGGAGATTACAATAGGCGGAGTCCAAATCGGTAGGGTCAATGGGGAGGGGAAGGGATAAGATCTATCAATGACTGGCGACCCCACCCCACCCCAAGTTGTACCGTGTATATACTGCCAGACTGGCTAAACCAGGGTTTTGCGTTTTCATTCTCATGTCGGTGAAAATCAAGGTATCTCCTTGTTTAACCCAGCGAAATTCGACGGAATATCGGGATTCAATTTTATGGCATCCACTAGAAGAATTTCTGGTAAACCGGGAAAGGGTCTCTTTTTCAGATCTAATTTTTTTTTTAATTATGACGAAACATTAACATCCCTTGTAATCACTTTTTCTTTGGTACCTGTTATTTTCCTAACCAGGAGGCCAGAAGATCAGTTACTTCAGGGTTTACATGTACATCGAAAAGACCAAAGATGTACAAAGTGGGAAATGTTTAAACTTATTATTTATGTATAATTATGGTTTAGTATTTTTTTTTTGGGTCTTTGTTAAACTATATTATTATATGCAAATACTACTAAGTAATCATTAATTATCAATAAAATATTATTTTTTTTCTCTTTATTTTATATCGAAATTGTGTTACGATGTTAGGTTCGTTTTTACATAGTGTTATAACCAGATGTTTTCGGTTAAAAGTATAACAACAACAAACAAACAAACAAAAGCAGATTCATCTTATCTTATCTTATAATTTACCCTAAACTTATACATCTTTCTAAAGGTCCTAAATTGATGCTTTATGGCTCCGAACGACCAGGAACGTGTAGCCTTGAACCTCATCCACACACACATTAATTATTAACAAGGAAAGACTTGTATTTTTTTTTGTCCATTTGCCCTGCACACTCTCAAACACATAAACTTATCACTAAAACTACAGTTATTCCTCTCTACCCCCTATCCCCCAACTTCACCCCACATTATACCCAACAAATTCCTCTCTCCTCTCCCTCTCCACACACGCATCTTTGCAATTAATACTCATCATTAATACCATCATATCCCCCTCTCCTCTCCCTCTCCACACAAACATATTTGCAAATACTCACCATTAAGATGATTAACACCACCATATCCCCCTCTCCTCTCCCTCTCCACACACGCATCTTTGCAATTAATACTCATCATTAATACCACCATATCCTCCTCTCCTCTCCCTCTCCACACCAATAATAACATTAATACCACCATATCCCCCTCTCCTCTCCCTCTCCACACACGCATCTTTGCAAATACTCACCATTAACACCACAATATCCCCCTCTCCTCTCCCTCTCCACACAAGCATCTTAACCTAAGCGTACATAACTGGGACCATATGACCTCTCAGATCTTAACTAATACTCACCATTAATACCACCATATCCCCCTCTCCTCTCCCTCTCCACACACGCATCTTTGCAAATACTCACCATTAACACCACCATATCCTCCTCTCCTCTCCCTCTCCACACACGCATCTTTGCAATTAATACTCATCATTAATACCACCATATCCCCCTCTCCTCTCCCTCTCCACACACGCATCTTAACTAATACTCACCATTAATACCACCATATCCCCCTCTCCTCTCCCTCTCCACACACGCATCTTTGCAAATACTCACCATTAACACCACCATATCCTCCTCTCCTCTCCCTCTCCACACACGCATCTTTGCAATTAATACTCATCATTAATACCACCATATCCCCTCTCCTCTCCCTCTCCACACACGCATCTTAACTAATACTCATCATTAATACCACCATATCCCCCTCTCCTCTCCCTCTCCACACATTCATTTTTTTTTTTAATACTCATCATTAATACCACCATATCCCCCTCTCCTCTCCCTCTCCACACACGCATCTTAACTAATACTCACCATTAATACCACCATATCCCCCACACCCACCCCACGCCCACCCACCAGAATGCCCGGCTGGCGTATACGGCTCTAACTGTTCGCAGCCGTGCGGCCGTTGCAAGTCTGACAGCTGTGACCGCGAGGACGGCATCTGTCGCAGGGGCTGTGACGCCGGCTGGGAGGGCACGCACTGTCTGCAGAGTACGGTCACATTTCTGTCTCATTTCTGTCTTACGATCATATCTCTGTCTCGCAGTCAAGCCTTTGTCTTATGGTCACAAAGCTGACTTCAGGTCATATTTATGTCTTAATTATCTCTTATGGTCACGTTTCTTTTGTTGTGGTCACATTTATGTCTTATGATCAATTTTCTGTCTTTTAGTGATATATTTTTTAATGACTGTCATATTTCTGTATTAAGGCCATCTTTAGGTCTTTTATTTCTCGTTCTGCCTATTGAATCTTTTCTAGATTACCAATGCGTTTCTCGATTACAATCAACTACGTGTCTAAGGATCACCTTTCTGTCTTAAAAAGCTCTACTTTAAATTATTTTAAAAATAATTGCTCCAGAATACAAAGAAGTCTCTCTATTTTTAAAAGTCCCTAGCTAAAAGCGTGTACATGTACTAGCAACTTATGCTTGAAAAAAAAACAGAATGCGTCCTTATGATCAGCTGAAAATCAACTTTTTTTATTTAACATTTTGACTGTTTTTCAAATTAAAAAAAACTTCAAATCCCTTGACTGTTAAGTTCTGGAGGAGACTAGCCTTGATCATTGTTGTCTGTCCCCTCAGACTGCACTCTTGGACTTTACGGGCCAAACTGCAAGCTGCGCTGCGGACAATGTTTACACGGAAGTCCCTGTGACATCATTTCCGGGAAGTGTCTAGGCCCATGCGCAGAAGGTTGGGAAGGTGAAAGATGTGATGCAGGTGGGTCCTTTGACAGACACCATACCTTTGAAAATTAAGTTTACAATTACAATAGTGCCTTTATATAACTATATGAATGGCATATAGAAGAGGCAATCCTTAGTCATAGATAAATCAGAAATATTATGAACAGCGTAATGTACCGGTCATAAAAGTAGACAAACAAGAGAGGATAGAAAAAGATCAATCTTGCCAAGACATGTATAAGTATTGTGCAGAATATTATTGTATATCAATAAAAGCCACGTAGTGAAGAAACCTACCAATGTTATAAACCATATGATTCAAATACAAAACCAAACTAACCAACTTAAAAGTGCAGAGTGCACGGACAGTGGGAGATCTTTATAATAATTATATAGAAAACTGAAAGACAAGTCCCTAGTTGGAGAGGTAAGATACCAGAGTTACGACTAGGAGAAGATAGTTCATGCGATATGAATTGCACCTGTGCACACTTGAGTGTAAAATACTTGATATCACGTAGTACTTGTCAGATACCCCCCCCCC
>RQTK01001332.1:42933-45308 GCA_003991915.1 Elysia chlorotica
AAGAGAGAGGGGAGAAAATAAAGATCACGAGATCAAAATGCGATGATAGAAAGCGAGCACTGAACTCAACCCTAATCTTTAAAGGTTTGCGCTCTTGCCACAGCTGTATTCAGTAGGCTAATAATAATGTGTTCTGTCCATGGTGTCTCTATATCACTCGGTAGAGCTTTACCACTGAATGAATTTAAATAATTTAAAATTTGACATAGTGATAATGATCGCTTTGCCGTATTCTCGATTCTGCATATTTTATAATGCTATATATCCGGGTGCATTAGTGTATCTCGTCCCCTATGAGATTTCAGTAGGGTATGAGGAATGTTTAGCGTTATTGAGAACTTTTTTACACCAGAGCAACGAAACTTCAGAGTGATTCTGTTTTGTATGGCTGTAGAAAATGGTAAATGTATTGAACAAGATATGAAGAAAGACACAGTCGTCAGGAATACGGTATTGTCAAATAGTGTGAAATCTACAGTCTCTAGTATTATTACGAATGCATACGCTGTTGGGTTGGTCTGGGTTATAACTATAGATTTAGGTTGGGTTGGTCTGGGTTATAACTATAGATTTAGGTTGGAACTTTTTGAATTTTCTTCGATTATTACTTTGCGGTTTCTTTGGGTTTTTTTAGATTATTACATTATTGTAGATTTAGTTTGGTGGAATTTCCTGGATTATTATTGTATATTTACTTTGGGTTGGTCTGGGTTATAACTATAGATTTAGGTAGGAATTTGAATTTTATTTGATTATTACTCTGAGGTTGGTTTGGGTTTTTCTGGATTATAGATTTAGTTTGGTGGAATTTCTTGGATTATAACTGTATTTAGTTTGGTGGAATTTTCTGGGGTATTACTGTAGATTTAGTTTGGTGGAATTTCCTGGATTATTACTGTAGATTTAGTTTGGTGGAATTTCCTGGATTATTACTGTAGATTTAGTTTGGTGGAATTTCCTGGATTATTACTGTAGATTTAGTTTGGTGGATGTTCCTGGATTATTACTGTAGATTTAGTTTGGTGGAATTTCCTGGATTATTATTGTAGATTTAGTTTGGTGGAATTTTCTGGATTATTATTGTAGATTTAGATTGGTGTAATTTCCTGGATTATTACTGTAGATTTAGTTTGATGGAATTTCCTGGATTATTACTGTAGATTTAGTTTGGTGGAATTTCCTGGATTATTACTGTAGATTTAGTTTGGTGGAATTTTCTGGATTATTATTGTAGATTTAGATTGGTGGAATTTCCTGGATTATTACTGTAGATTTAGTTTGGTGGAATTTTCTGGATTATTATTGTAGATTTAGTTTGGTGGAATTTCCTGGATTATTACTGTAGATTTAGTTTGGTGGAATTTCCTGGATTATTACTGAAGTTTTAGTTTGGAGGAATTTTCTGCACTATTACTCTGGAATAAGTTTAGGTTGATGTGGATTATAACTATAAATTTAGTTTGGGTTTTTTTCTCGACCATTACTATAAAACTAGTTTGAATTTCTCTGGATTATTACTCTGGAAGTAATTTGGATTTCTCTGAATCTGTACTGTGGAATTAGTTTGGATTTCTCTGAACTTTTACTGTGGAATTAATTTGGATTTCTCTGAATCTGTACTGTGGAATTAATTTGGGTTTCTCTGAATTTCACTGTGGGGTTCATTTGCGTTTCTCTGAATTATTACTGTGGGATCATTTTGGATTTCTCTGGATTATTACTGTGTGGTTAATGTATATTTATCTGTGATATTACTCTGGGGTTAATTTGGATTTATCTGGGTTATTACTTTGATGTTAATTTGGATTTCTCAGGTATATTACTCTGGGATAAATTTGGATTTCTCTGTGATATTACTCCAGGGTTAATTTTGATTTCTCTGGGCTAATACTATAGAGCTAGGTTTGATTTTTCTGAACTATTACTAAAATAATCTAAATGAAATTTCTAAAGCTATGTCCCGTAAATGGGTCAGATTGAAATGGCAAGATCTAAAAGGGTGACAGTTTACCTGGGTTAGGCTGTATTTCACTTGACTGACACACAATGCTTTGTTTAGAAGCGCGAATAACGTACATACAATAAGAACTGTCGTAGTAATCTGTTTTCTCTGTTTACTTTAGAGTTACACATTGACATGCGTGTGTATTTATTTTTATTTTTTCAGAGAATGCATCAGAGAAAGACAAAGAGGACTTTCTCAATGAGTTTGACATCTTGAAACGTGTGGGCAAACATGAGAATGTGGTATGCTTGGTCGGAGCCTGTCACATCGGAGGTGAGTCATTGTTGTTGTTGTTGTTGTTGTTGTTGTTGTTGTTGTTGTTGTTGTTGTTGTTGTTGTTGTTGTTGTTGTTGTTGTTATTATTATTATT
>RQTK01001332.1:45356-64755 GCA_003991915.1 Elysia chlorotica
CATCATCATCATCATCATCATCATCATCATCATCATCATCATCATCATCATCATCATCATCATCAGCATCATCATCATCATCATCACCAATACCAGCACCAATACCAGCACCATCAGCAGCAGCAGCTGCACCACCACCACTACCACCACTACCTCCATCACCACCATCATCATCAGCACCACCACCGCCATCACTACCACCACAACCACCACCATCCTCCCTAGCAACCAGTCTAACATCCACACTCCCCCCATCCCCCCCCCCACCTAATCCCCCAGGCGTGATGTACGTTGCCATGGAGTTTGCCAAGCACGGGGACCTGAGGACGTTCCTGCGCCACTCCCGACGCCTGACGTCCGTGCACGAGTACGACAACACGTCCTGCCCCTCGGTCCGCGCGGCGCTCCGCCCAGAGACGCTCATCAACCTAGCCCTGGGCACGGCAAGGGGACTCAGACACCTCTCCGACAAACAGGTCAGCGGGTGGGAGGGGGGAAAGGAGGGAGGGGAGGGGGGCATGGGTTGAGTATTGACGTGAGTGATCGTCGTAATTGAGTATTCATGTGAGTGATCGTCGTAATTGAGTATTGGTGTGAGTGATCGTCGTAATTGATTATTGATGTGAGTGATCGTCGTAATTGAGTATTGATGTGAGTGATCGTCGTAATTGAGTATTGATGTGAGTGATCGTCGTAATTGAGTATTGATGTGAGTGATCGTCGTAATTGAGTATTGATGTGAGTGATCGTCGTAATTGAGTATTGATGTGAGTGATCGTCGTAATTGAGTATTGACGTGAGTGATCGTCGTAATTGAGTATTGATGAGTTGGTTTAACATCTAAAGTCAGCAGTACATAGATAATGTTGTGGGTGAGCTCCAAGACTGACGTCTGACAATGTTATGTTCACCCACACATGAGACAGGGCGGCGAAACATGGACTCCTGTCTTAGCCGGTCACAACATACTGACACAGACCCAACCAGTTACATGGGTCAAAATATGACAAATTGATTTATGACAGATCGGGGGATTCGAACCACTGATCTCCCGATTGAGAGGCCAAAGGGCTCTACCACTTGAGGGAGTGGTGATTCACCCTGCTTATCTCATATCACAAAAAGTCCTGTGGCTGATTCACCCTGCCATATCACCAATAGTCCTGTGCTGGTTCACTCTGGTCATATCACAAAGAGTCCTGTGGTGATTCACCCTGCTTATCTCATATCACAAAAAGTCCTGTGGCTGATTCACCCTGCCATATCACCAATAGTCCTGTGCTGGTTCACTCTGGTCATATCACAAAGAGTCCTGTGGTAATTCACCCTGGTTATCTCATCTCACAAATAGTCCTGTGGCTGATTCACCCTGCATATCACAAAAAGCCCTGTGGTAATTCACCCTGGTTATCTCATATCACAAATAGTCATGTCGTAATTCACCCTGCCATATCACCAATAGTCCTGTGCTGGTTCACTCTGGCCATATCACAAATAGTCCTGTGGTAATTCACCCTGTCATATCACAAAAAGTCCTGTGGTAATTCACCCTGGTTATCTCATATCACAAAAAGTCCTGTGGCTGATTCACCCTGTCATATCACAAAAAGTCCTGTGGTAATTCACCCTGGTTATCTCATATCACAAAAAGTCCTGTGGTAATTCACCCTGGTTATCTCATATCACAAAAAGTTATTAAACAACTATTTTTCGTCATATGCAATTCCTGTGTGTTTTTCAATCCTCTTTTAGTGTCACTGGGTGAAAAATACCCACAAGTGGTTTACTGTTGGAAAAAAAACAGCACCGGTGATCTTGCTTTTTTTTTTCTTTATAAGTCACCAGGTGATTTTCACCCACGAATGTCATAACACAATGTGGCAGCACATAAAATTGTCAGACGTCCGTCTTGGGGCCCGTCCACAATATAGTCTATATAGTTGGACGTTAAAACAGCCCAACCCCCTCGTACGTACAACGTTGTAGTAAGCTTACGATTCGTCTTAAGAGATATAAGAATAAGAAGGCTTGCAACGAGTCATACACTGCCACGACGTTGTGCCTACAACTCTATATCTAGATCGTTTCGAACGGTACAGATAATAATAGAGTGGTGGGTTGATATCAATGAGAAGTTAACTATAAATTGTCTTGGTTCGGTTGTTGTTGTTGTTGTTTTTTGTTAGATGCATAGTAATGTACTTGTGAAAAACCCATCAATGTTAAAGTACGTACAAATCATCATTTAGATCGTTATAACTTGAAATTAGTATGTGTCTACATCTGCTCCTGCTCTTACTCCCTCACCTCTTCCGCTGGCGCCTCCGCCTGCTCATATTACTGCTGCAACCTGTTTCTCCTCTAACTTCTTACCCTGCGCCCGCCGCCCCTACTCCATTAGTTCATACTGATCAAACTCATTTCCCTCCCCCTCCATCTCCTTCTGCTCATCATCTTCATCGCTGTGCCGTCTCGTCTTCGAGGTGGGCTGTCATTCGGCGCCATCTTTCACGGTCCAAGGCTGCTTCACAGGCTACACTCAGTCGTATCTGGGATGTCTCCTGTATGTTGGCAAGCCACGACTGCCTCTTCCTTCCTCTACCACGCTTCCCTTCAACCTTGCCTTCCACAACTCTTTTCTGGATGCTGCAGTGTCTTCTTATATGGCCATAGTATGCCAGTTTTCTTCTATGGATTAATTGCAGCAGTTCTGCTGGTTTCTGCATGCCAACTTTATCCAAGACCTCCTTATTTGTCACCTTATCTTTCCAAGAAATTCTGTTCATTCTCCTATACATCCACATTTCCATCTGCTACTGCTCTTCTTATTTTCCTGTCCCTGCTTCTGGTTCTCATCTTCCTCCCGCTGCTCCTCGGCCTCCTGCTTATCTTCCTCTTCCTGCTCCTCCTGCTACTGTATCTACTGCTGCTCCCCGCCCTGGTGTTTTTGCCCTTCCTCTTCCTCCTCCTCCAGTTGCACCTCCTCCTCTCATCCTCTTCGTCCTGCTCTCCCTCTTCTCCTCTTCTTGCACATCAATATTGCGCTACTTCGTTTTATTATATTCTTGATCTTATTTTTATTTTATTCTTTTATTCTTTTTCCTCCTTTTCCTCTTCTTAGTTTTATCCATAGATAGAAAATATAGAATTATAGAATAACAGAAAGGATTTCAAGGGTGGTTAAAACATGCCTTGTCATAAGCTTTGGTGGACGTAAAAAATAGATTTTATTTTTACATAGAAACAGAGAGATAGATAGAGACATCGATAAATTGACAGATAAATAGATAAGTAAATGGATTAATAGCAAGATCGATACATTGGCCTAGATGCACGTCTTATTAGACAATTATTTTTCGACATATGCAATTCGTGTGTTTTTCAATCCTCTTTTAGGGCCACTAGGTGAAAAGCACCCACAAGTGTTTTACTGTTGGAAAAAAAACAGCACCGGTGATCTTGCTTTTTTTTTCTTTATAAGTCACCAGGTGATTTTCACCCACGAATGTCATAACATAATACAAATAATAACGAGTGGTGGTGACGGTTAAGGAACTTGAGTAAAGGTATAATAATTGATTAATCACATTTCTTTTTTATCGTGTATTTCCTGGTAGACTAGAATGCAGTTTTAATATTTCAATACTTTGATTGATTAACCCCTGGGTGGGCGAACTGGGTCGATAGGCAGAGTGTTGGTCTCCCAATCGTCAGGTCGTGGTTCGAAATCCACGATTGGTAAATAATGTATTTGTTCCCCTACATATTATGTCGGTGTTATTATAATGTGTCCGGCTGAGACAGAGGTCAATGTCTATCCGTACTGTCTTGTGTTATACGTTAGTCAATGGGTGATATTGGACGTTAAACAACCAACTCAACTCAACTCAACTCCCTCCACTCTCTGTCCCTCACAGACTCGGGTCCCTATACGCTGGATGGCGGTGGAGTCACTCTTCAACAACACCTACACACTGCAAAGCGACGTGTGAGTTTAACACTGATAGGCCTACAATTACATAAAGTTCATTATACGTTAGTGTTTTAGAAAGCCATAATTATGTTGAATGCATTAAATTTGCCATTGATTTGGAATCAAGAAGAGTGTGAAGTTGTTGAATTCATTAAGTCTACCAGTCGAAATCAAGGATGCTGAGAAATTGATGGATGCATTAAGTCTACTAGTCGACAACAAGGATGCTGCGAGATTGATGAGTGCATTTAGTTTACGAGTCCACAGCAAGTCGTAACTAGTCCCTGGCTGGGCTGAAATGTCAAATTAATGATCGTCACACAAAGCCCGCAACAGACTTGAAGTGCCTCATTCATATGGAAGTTCAGCCTGCAAAGGTCGAAAATTTGCAATGGAAACGCCACCGCACATATTTATTTTTGTTCTTCCGGTGTAGCAGGATATGTTTAAATTGCTTAGTTTCCCTGTTCTTTCGGCGCGTTGCTGCTCCTATTGCAGACCTATTGCAGACTTAAACATAAATTAATGATTTTTTACTTTTTCTCCGAAGATGGTAATTCAGAGTGTGGGTTTCATATTGGTCATTCTGGACGTTGTTGTCCTTTATGATAAACTAAATCCACACGTGCCGTTAAAACACAATAGGCCTACCCTATAACAAGCATGATACAATGAAGACTTACATAATTATTATAATCTCCCCGCCAGATGGTCCTTTGGCGTGTTGCTGTGGGAGATCTTTACGCTGGGCGGGACTCCATACGCCGCCATCGACAGTCAGCAGCTGTTCTCCTACCTCAAGGAGGGTCACCGGCTCAGGAAGCCCAGGCTGTGCGAGCAGGACATGTAAGTCGGGGTTGTTGTTGTTGTTGGGTTGGTTTAACGTCCAACAGCAGCACTATATAGGCTATATTGTGGACGGGCCCCAAGACGGACGTCTGACAATTTTATGTGCTGCCACACGCGAGACAGGGCGGGGATACCATGACTCCTGTCTCAGCCGGTCACATTATACTGACACCGACCCAACCAGTAGGGAACGCAACAGCCAGGATTTGAACTCTGGACCTTTTGCATCGAAAGCCGATGTTCTACCCCTGGACCACCGCGCCCAACAAGTCTATCACACCTCTACTGGCTCTAGGGAATATGATCGTACAGTTTGTTTAGAAACGCCAAAATCAAAACATACTAAACACTATTTTCAAAGCTGAAGGATTTATCTTTGTTGTCGTCTGGGTACGCCGAGCTTCTGAGATGATTATGTGAACATGTGGTACATTTGACGAATAAACAGAACAAGCTGATGGGTATGTGTAGCTTGCATAATGATTTAAATACTTTCGTTTATACATTATATATAATATTTTGTCACTTGCTATAATAACTAATCTTTGCCCCTTCTCTCTCTCTCTCTCTCTCTCTCTCTCTCTCTCTCTCTCTCTCTCTTAATCTTTTGTGTTTTCTCTCTCTCTCTCTCTCTCTCTCTTTGTCTCTCTCTCTCTCTCTCTCTCTCTCTCTCTCTCTCTCTCTCTCTCTCTCTCTCTCTCTCTCTCTCTCTCTCTCTCTCTCTCTCCCCCGTCCTTGTGAGGGCAGGTACGCCATGATGCTCCAGTGCTGGCACGACTGCCCCAAGCGCAGGCCCGTCATGGAGGAGCTGGTCGCCAGGCTTCACAAGATGCTCGAGAAGAGCGAGGTCAGGGCCCACGTGACTCTCACGTGATCTAGTTGATATATTGTGGGTTTGGGTGGTTGGTGGGTTTGGTGGTTGGTAAGCTTGCATCTTTTGGTTGCTGGGTTGGGTGGTTGGTAAGCTTGCATCTTTTGGTTGCTGGGTTGGGTGGTTGGTAAGCTTGCATCGTTTGGTTGCTGGGTTGGTTGTTTTGATGGAATTTTCTGTCACCCGAACACCGCCAGAATTCAGGGTATTAAGTACAAAGGGAAAGGAGAATTTAACGCCAGACTAAGGCATCTTTTTTTGGGGGTGAGGGGGGAGGCAGTGTAGTCCATATTATGGTTTTATTATTATTTGGTTGTCTGGAAAAGGATTAAGGGGTAGTTTTGTGGTAGTTCATCCACAGCCATGAAGGACGATTTCGCCTGTTAATAAGATCTTCACAAAATTGAGGTTGTTTGTTGTTGTTCTGATCCGTAGGTCTACATCAACCTGAGCAGTCAGGAGGAAGCTCTCTACGCCGAGATAGACCACAGTTAAGGGTCACTGGGCCAAGACGACATCCAGAGTGGAACCAGAGAGGATACGTCACGTGTGCAGATTAATAGTAGACCCATGCAAGATGCCGACTAGATTCTACACCCAAAGTGCTGACTATAACCATATAAGATAGAGATTAAACACGGGTTTGGTCCAGACTGACTCCAGAGAAAACCCACACTAAGCATAGAGCCAAATTAGATCCACACTGGAAGAAGAGTAGACAAGATGCAGACTAGACTAGACACAAGCTAGAATCAGGCGCGACCCGAACAGAATATATACTAGACCCAAGAAAGATGCAGAATAGAATGATCTATACAGATATGATGTAGACTAGACTAGAGAACGATACAGACTAGATACAGACATGGTGGATACTAGACCCAGACATGGTGTAGACTAGACACAGACGTGATGTAGACTAGACACAGACGTGATGTAGACTAGATACAGACGTGATGTAGACTAGATCCGAGCAAGGTACTACAGACTAAATACATACATGATGTAGACTAGACCCGAGAAAGATGCAGACTAGACACAGGCGTGATTAGGATTAGACAAGAGAAAGATACAGACTAGATACAGACGTGATGTAGACTAGACCCGAGAATGTTGCAGACTCGATACAGACATGATGTAGATTAGACCCGAGAAAGGTGCAGACTAGACACAGACGTATTGTAGGCCTAGACTAGACTTGAGAAAGATACAGATTATACCAAAACAAGATATAGACAAGATACAGACAAGACACAATTAGATCCAGAGTAGATCCAGACTAAGGAATATTGAACTCATTAAAGAGTACTTAAGGTGGAGCAGTTCATCCACAGGCCTAAATGTCGATAGGTTATAAAGTGTAGGCTTTATTTCGTGTGCTGAAATCGAAGAGGCACTTTTTAATGGTTTGTTTCACTTTGTGTTGGGACTTTAAATGCACGCTTTATAAATATTTGCACTATGCACATTTTCTTTATTATCATATTATTTATAATAAAAAAAAACATTTCTATCTTTAAAATCTTTTATACATATTTAAATGAATCCATCTGTAAAGATCAGAATGTTAGATTTAAAACATAGCTGTATTCATTTATACTGCTTGTGTGCTTATAATTTTCTGCTTCATACTTCATCCGAGTATTAAGTTATAAAGTAATAGTATTAATTCAGTATGGTTGAGCTGCTTAACGATTAGATTTATTTCCAAAATAATTTTATCATACAGCATTGGTGACTTCGATCATCAGACAGAAAGTTTGATTGTACAAGAAACTATAACTAGCTTCATATTCAATTCGCAGTATGATCGAAAAATTGTTAAACTGAAAGACCCAAACGTAAGACTTAAGTTTGTCTATTTTCATGACGTATGATTTTTCAAACCAAAACATCAGCACTATATTATTGTTATATATGTTATATTTAGATACTGATGCTGTTACGTTGAACCAGTGATGTATTCCGTACAAAAAGTGCCATTATTTAGTGCCATTAGCTGGCGCCATGATGCAATATAGTTCATAACATGATGCCATTATTCGTTATGCTCTACCGATTATTATTTTTATGCCATCCATATTGGAGCAGTAAGGATACCAAGTTTTCATGTTTTCGTTCATTTAAATGTAAATTATGCCATGTTGAAATATTCTTTGAACGGGGATCAAAGATATTTCCTAGTTGAACGATTTTTTATGGTCTCAGTGGGGATTCCAATACTATACAATAACGGGTCCAAGACTTAGTTAGACAATATTGCTGCCACACAGAAACTGAGCGGTGAAATGTACAGTACATGTACCAGATTTGGACGTTTGTCCTAAATGGTTGCATTATACATAGTAATACTCACCCCGACCCAGTCAATCGGGAACAAGACGACGGGATTGGGGTTTGGAACCCAGGACTTTATGAATGGAACTGCATGGAGAACCTACGTGCTCTACCGACTGAGCTATGCATGCATCTCGTCCCCATTTACGTATTGGGTTGAGTGAAATTGTCATTAAATATTATTATTATTATTATTATTATTGATTGCCCAGCACAATGCCATAATCTCAGCGTGTTACTGTTACATCGTAAGGCTAGCGTTTTTGTTAAATATCCACATGTTCTTGCACGAAATTTATCAACAGTTGACAAAGTTAACAGTTTGCTGCTCAATGATCACTAATGTGCCATAAATATGTGTGATAAACATTATAAACAGTGGGCATCTTTTTTTAACTTATGAATAATTATGAGTAAAGTAAGACGTGTATACCCATACCCGGTACTGATAGTAATACGTGAACGTGTATAGTGAGCACTTACTTCGTGACAGACGCTCAACTGCGGCGCTAAATCACCCCAACTAAGTAATTGTGCACGATGTGACTACATAATAACTGTTTATACATGTACTAAAGTACTATGCAATGTAGCGACGATATGGACCACATTCTGTTTATGGAGGGGCATGCAGGGTATATTGCATGTATAAACTACAATATTGACCAGCAAACTGCAATATTGTGTGTACTTGTATGTGTACCACACCATGTCTGTGCAAGAGCATACATGCACCACAGCTATCATGCTATTTTTGTCTGGAATTTTAATTGTACCTGAATATATTATGAGAGCAGGGGGCTGATGCTTTCTGAAAATAATCTTCCTTACTCCTTTTATAAGCATCTTTGTTGTTCCATGCAGTTGAAGTTTAATAGGGTCCAACTCCGATAATGCAACTTACATGCGTGTATTTCTTGCTTTTTTTTTTTCCTTGTTGATTTTGTTTTTCGTGACCAGAGTGATCCGTTCGTATCTCAATCTCAGCCTAATCGTTGTACAACAGTTCACTAGATATTAATTTACATAATACTCTCAGTAACCGTATTGTCGCCATTTTTTCAACACGCTACATGCCTCAGAATAATCAGCACAGACGTATCGATATCAAAGACTAGAGTATATTAATAGAACTATGTGATTGATATCGATTCCAGAGCGGGTTACCTGGGACTCGGTTGGTTATAGTTATACATGTATGTACTAACAGTTAGTAACACCAACCGAACTAGTAGAGGACAATTCGCGTCAGTCTCAGCAGGGCTGGTATCCTCCGACCTCCTGCATCTGAAGCCAACGCTCTAACCCCAGGCTAGTACCAGTAGCCCCTACTACCAACGCTCCACAATCACATGAATATCAGTCCGCAGTTCGATACAGCTTTGAAAGTGACTGAGTGAGTAGAATGTATGATGTATAGATCTCTCTGTAATGCCGACTTGTTTTTTGTTTTGTCGTTGTTGTTTGTGGGGGGGGTTGTTTTTGTTTTGTGTCTTTTTTGTTTGTTTGTTGTGGTATTTTTTGTTTTTTTTTGTTTGTTTTTTTTTGTTGTTGGTTGTTTCTTTGTTGTTGTTTGTTTTTTTTTGTTTTTTTTGGGGGGGGGGTGCTTCTGTTTTTGTCTTATTGGGTAATTGAAGATTTCAATTATAAACTGTAGGGCCATTCTTTATTTATATGATGAGGTGGTTGGCGCCATAAGTCAGTAAAACTAGCTAGTACAATAATATTCATACCATCTGTATAACAAGTTGGGTTAAGGGAAACATAAACCCTGTATTATTTTGACAATTTCGGTTTCAAGGGACGATAACAATTATTTTACCAATTTTCGTTCTGTTAAGATTAATGACAGTAATTTACCTCTCTCCATCTTTGAAAGGTGGCTAATGGAGGGAGACTTCACGTTGTATTTACGTAATACTGTAGTTCCCGTTACACTACCAAATTACCATCGTTCATTTTTTTTTTTCGACGAATGTGCTTCCCTGGTTTGTTTGTTTGTTTGTTGTTTCTGTTTTTGTTTGGGATTTTACTAGTTTTAGATAATGCACATTTTCTAAAGACTTTGGGTCAATGTCAGTAAAAGAATAATAGTTCGTTCCATGTTGTTTATAACACATACGCATTTAGAGCTCTGCTGATATGATGGAGCTATATGTAGACTATAGTTTAGTCTGCTGGGCATCGTATATATATATTTGTAAAAAAAAAAAAATCTTGGTAAATAATTTTGTGTCACAGAAGATTCTTCGTTCTAGATCTAATTCTGATTTTAGGAATAAATTTTCATTTCTTCCTGTGGTTATCAGATAACAAACTTAAATCCTTCCTTTCAATTCACCTTCCAGTGCAGAGAAAACTATTGCATGACAATTCCACGTGAGGGGGGAAAAACACAAAAAAACATCACTCTTGAAATAAAATAAACTTAATAAAGTGTGTAGATTTTGTGTAACTGTTGATTTTGATCGGTATTAGATGGGTTTCGTTGTGCTGTATCTTTTCCATTTTCATGTATCATTTACTATAAAAAAAAAAAAAAGCTGTGCAATTTTCAATATTCTTTTTTTTTTTTTCATAATATAATAATTAATATAAATTTTATAATGCACTGTATATGAAAACCCTACTGCAACTAAACATTTTATGTAAAACAGCTAAGCAGTTACAACTTACACGAAAGGACTGTTTCACAAAAATTGATATATTTACTCTTGACAAAATAATAATAAACAATCAAGTCAATTGATCTTTTAAATTACTCATTTTTATTTCGATTCAAAAACATCGTTAAGAAGGTGACATTTTTTGCTATGTCGGTTATGTTTTATAGTTACAATTTTTCTAAACCACGAAGTATGTCAAAGCCACTGCAAACACTATTTCTGTGCTTAGTTTAGGAAAAACCGCTTATACATGATTCATAAAGAGTCACATAAAAAAATTATTATATACATTATACTTGTATGCTATTGTATGAGATGAGTGAATGCGGTGAACTTGAAGTTCATGAGGAAATTATAAATAACACGTCAGTAACGATGGAAATGCTTGTTCCGTGTACATTATATATTTGTTGATGATTTTTTTGCAATGTCCATCCACATGTATGATGTGACTAACTTCACCTTGTGTTTAATACTGTAGTTCCCGTTACACTACGAAATTACCATCGTTCATTTCTTTTTTTTCGACGAATGTGATTCCCTGGTTTGTTTGTTGTTGCTGTTTTTGTTTGGGATTTTACTAGATTTAGATAATGCACATTTTCTAAAGACTTTGAACCAGTAATAGAATAAGAGTTCGTTCCATGTTGTTTATAACACATACGTATTAAGAGCTCTGCTGATATGATGGGGTATAACTTATTCTGCTAGGCATCATATATATATATTGTAAAAAAAATAAATCTCGGTACCTAACTTTGTGTCACAGAATATTCTTCGTTCTAGATCTAATTCTGATTTTAAAAATAAATTTTCATTTTTTCCTGTGGTTATCATAAAATAAAATTAATTACTTAAATTCTTCCTTTCAATCCACCTTCCAGTGCAGAGAAAACTATTGCATGACAATTCCACGTGAGGGAAAAAAAACACAAAAAACATCACTCATGAAATAAAATGAACTTAATAAAGTGTGTAAATCTTTGTGCCTGCTGATTTTGGTCGGTATTGGATGGGTTTCGTTGTGCTGTATCTTTTCCATTTTCATGTATCATTTACTATAAAAAAAAAAAAAAAAGCTGTGCACTTTTCAATATTCTTTTTTTTTTTGCATAATATAATATAATGCATTGTACATGGAAACCCTACTGCAATAAAATATTTTATGAAAAACAGCTAAGCAGGTACAACTTACATGAAAGGACTGTTTCACAAAAATTGATATATCATATATTTACTCTTGACAAAATAATAATAATAAACAAGTCAATTGATCTTTTAAATTCATTTTTATTTCGATTCAAAAACATCGTGTGTTAAGAAGGTGATATTTTTTGCTATGTCAGTTATGTCTTATACACTTTTTTCTAAAAAACGAAGTATGTCAAAGCCACTGCAAACACTTTTTCTGTGCATAGTTTGGGAAGAACCACTTATACATGATTCATAAAGAGTCACATATTATATACATTATACTTGTATGGTTTTGTATGAGATGAGTGAATGTGGTGAACTTGAAGTGCATGAAGAAATTATAAATGATATTTCAGTAACGATGGAATTGCTTGTTCCGTGTACATTATATATTTGTTGATGATTTTTTGCAATGTCCATCCACATGTATGATGTGACTAGGCTGTGTTATTTATACGAGTACATATAACGCTGCAACCAATTTTTCTCAATGTAGAGTTATTATTCCATGACAAAGGCACTACATAGTTTTGCATTAAAACAAAATCATAGTAAACTGTACATTAATATTTCAGGTCTCATTTTATTTTTACTAATGCTTATTTTAGTTGTTTGTTTTTTTGTTGTTGTTTTTTTTTCGACTATTGTGCTGCTGCTACTGCTGCTGTTGTTTTTATTAACTTTTCTAAGATTTATGGTACTTTCTTTTTTCAGTTTAAATTATATCAAAGTCACAGATATGCTAAGTAAATTTCTTTTCTAAAGGGATTTTTTTTCACATAGATTCATGTAACCTATTTGTAAGACACAAGCTTTACTTCAGGCTTTAGAACCTCATCAAGCATTAGCAACTTAGAGGGAGTAATGCTCAACTGTGCAAATCACTATTGTTTTTTAAAGAGCACTGCACATAAGGGTAATAACAAATTAATATTTCCTACAAAATGAAACTTTGAATTTTCTGCTTGTTGAACAGGACTCGTGTTTTGTTTTGTTTTTAATTTGAATAACTTTGGGCGTGATCACATTCACTATGGCATATAGCCTACTTGTAAGGAGAAATGTTCTTGGTCTGTCAAGGCATGTAATAGTACTACTACTATTCAGGTTCAACCAATTCAAAATCGTAAATTGAGTACTTAAAAATATAATTCAGTTGAATCAGTAAAGGAGTCTACAGTGTAACTGTATTCATTATTTATACTTAACTGTAACACTAACGGAGATTATTGCAAGCTTTTTTCCTTCTGATCAACGATGCCTCCAAAAATATCTTTCATTTATCATTCAAAATCTGATAAAGTTATGTGCATTGCAAAAACACAACCTTTAAGTTAATACTCTGAGTGTGACTGTGAGACAGTTGGGATAAATTGAGCAAAATTGTATGACTTTCACAAGATATTCATTGATCCGTTTCCTTTATATCGCAGAAAAAATGCACAGACATTCCTACTTCTACTTAGAGTAAAACAAAATTTCAAAAACTATGCTCAAATTATGATGCATTAGCACAGAATATGTTCACCATTACCAAGTTCTTACTCAACCGTTTGAGTTAAAGAAATTGGCACTCCTCGCACAAAGCTATCCCATGATTATGACAACATTAAGCGTTAAATTTTGTTTATTTGGCATTCAGCATTTAAATTTATACACAAATAAAGTCTTTCACAGTCAGATGTTTCTATGTTATTAAATATTTTACAGTGGAAACTCCATAATTCCAATTGCTTGGGATTCGATCGAATTAAGAGGATTCGAATTACAGAAGAGAATAAACGGAAACCACCAAAGAGTTAAATTTAGTAAACAGTTACTTGCGTTGTTTGAAAAACTGCATACATGTAGTTTACTATTGTTTATCTTCCATCTCCCAACCCAACTTTTTTAGAGGCATTTCTTCGGCAACAATAAACATTGAATTTTCTTTTTGACAAAGAGTACTTTTGTAATCTAATGCCTGTTGAATTAAGAAATCAATCAGAAAAATAAAACTTTGGAAGTTTTTTTTTATTAAGTTTCTTCTAGCACACATAGGAAATAGCTAGTTAAGGGTGATCCTACAAAAACACTGGAATTTGTGCGATATTTTAAAAAAATATTTATTAACAAAAAAATGTTTCTCTTTACAATTTATTACAGTACAGCAAAATATAATATGATTCAGTTATAATTTTTTACAAATGATCCATTTAAGTTAATTACTTTACCAGCCATAGATCAGACAATGGCTGATAGTCACAGATTTGAGGCTGGTCAAAAAGAATATTGTATGAGATCTCTGAAAGGAATTTGTGGACTTTTGTTAGGCATTTCGAATTGAACAGATTTTAAAAATTTTATTTTAACCAATATTTTTCCCGTAAAATAGAGTAAATCATTAAAAAAAATTGTTTTTAGGGTCATGCAAATGTCATTTTTACACTTTGTGATGGAAGCATCCTTTTTTTAATAACAAAGACACAAACTAAATTATTTTGTCGACAAACTGACAGTAAACAGATCTATCCATGAGAACTGAAGTATTGATGATGTTATATTGTGTTTCAGATGTTTAAGGAAGGAAAGTTAACTACAGGGTTCTATTAAAACTTATACTACCAAGTACCATGGACGCAAGTTTCTGCTGCAAAAAAAAAAAAAAAAAAAAAAAAAACAGATAATTATATACATTATACCTATATGAAAGACATTGAAGCAGAGTTTTTCTTTCATCTTCATAAACAAAATATAATTTTCTAAGATACACTATCATGAAGCTATTCTGCTCGTTTAGCCTTCTCCCTTTCTTGCCTGTCAAGCAGTTGCTGAGACAACTCTTGCGGGGTAAATTTCTGAGCATCCTTCTTTGCCTTCATCCAGAGCTCATGTGTTCGAAGGTCGCGATCGTTCAGGCTCTGGATGTGCTTCTCAGACGATCGTTTCACCGCCACAATGTGGAACACGATGCCCGTCAGCATGAACAGCAAACAGCTAGCGACTATGTGAGAGTTGGACACCTTCCGGGCCCTCGACCCAGCGTTCTGCTGGTGAACCCTGCTGGTAAAATACTCCTCCTTTAGGCCGCTCTGTTTCAGCCAGTCCTCGGCCGAGGTTTCCCGCGGATGGCGGTAGAAATCTGAGTATTGTGGAGGATCAGTCTCCCTCAAGGCCTGACTAAGGTCTAGAGATGTGTCGTAGCGCCTGCGTGCCTGGGGTCGGCTCAGCACCGAGTAAGCCTCGTTCACCTGCACAAACTGTTGGTGGTTCACAGTGCCAGAGCGGTTCAAATCAGGATGACATTCTTTTGATCTCCTAAGAAACGCAGCCCGTATATCTTTGCTACTCGCATTTTTTTCTAACCCAAGAACTTCGTAGTGGTTTTTACTACTGCTACTACTACTGTCACTACTCATACCACGACAGAGAAGAAACAAAGATTGCTTCGCTTTCAAAGATTTTAGATGATTTAGGTGAGTGTTTGCCTTTGCACAAGGCTGAACGGGCAAACACTTCCATGAGGCTCTCCTGACCTTGCACATGAAGTTCTGGTTCAGAGCAATTCTCTCCTTGCCTCGCCATCGTAGATGTTTGACGTGCTGGATTAGGCTGGTGGCTTTGGAGTGACTGTGCACTCTACACAGCTGCAACATCCTGTCTGTGTGTGCTCAGCCCCTGGCTTTTCTTTCATCCATGTAAACCCAGCCAAGTGGTGGGTCAATTCGCATCTTCTGCTCGGTTGTGGCTGAAAAAAAATAAAGTTGAGCAAACAATAACAAAAATTATTTAAAAATTGAATATTACTGAGATTTAATTTTACAAAGGCACTTCAGTTATTATCTATTAAATATAAATACAATTGCTATTGAACAGCCACAATTTGGAGATTATCAATATGTATATATGAAAGGATTTTAATTGTTCCTATTTTTAGTACAGAAAAGTACATAAAAAGGACAGTATTCCCCATTTTTTTTTTATTAAATCTCGAATAATGAGACCTGTTCAACTAACAAGAGGTTAGCAAAATCCCCTTTTCCCTGTCTACCTGTGCCCTATAATTTATTTATTAAATAAGAGGAGACTAAATCAAATAACCCTGCTTATAACGAGAAGTTTGAGAATAGATATTTTCTAAAACCATTCCCAACATTATTATTTTATTTTTTAAATTGAGAAAGGTGCAAAATAGTAAACATCTCTTTCTGGCACCTCAAACATACACATATGTTTCCCAGTCCAGTCACTCTTTTCACATCAGTGACAAAAGTGACATTAGTGATTGAGCCCCACATGCAACTAACTCTTGTTCTTTTATCATAGTAAACAAAGCCGCATAGTGCAATGCTGAACGGTGGAACAGCTAAGGCCATCCCTAGTAGTGGTACTATTTTAAAATTGCTAATTTAATGTATAGGTCTGGGTCTATATATAATTATGTACGAATTACAATTGAATGATACCGTTAGGTTTTATCCCCTTGCATCACCCTCTTAAGAAAATCATAAACTTCATCAGGTCTCACATATGTAACTTTCTATTCTGGTTCATAACAAACCAGAACCAAGAAGAAGGGACATCCTATGTGTGGAAGATAATAGAGCTACATCTAGATTTAAACTCTGTTGCCTAACATCCAAATACAGACATTGTTGTTTAAGATTTTTAAAAAAAAAAGGGGGGGGGGGGGGGCTCTTAAAAAACTCAGAGGACACATGTATGTCTCCTCTCACTAAAATCCTCTTTGAGTCTTTTTTTATGACTATTGAGAAAGCTGGCTCTAACGAGAGATAGATAATCTAGATCTATTTAGAGAAAACAAGAAATCTCCTTTATTGCATGTTTAGATCTGATTTAGGTTTTCTTTTGTTCCGATGGAAATGGAAGTGGATACCTGCATTTCTCTGAAGAGAGGGGCACCCTACGAAACACTTGTGTCACAACATAATCTATACTCTTGGTTGGTTGGTTCGTTGGTTGGGTTGGTTTAACGTCCAACAGCAGCACTATATAGGCTATATTGTGGACGGGCCCCAATACGGACGTCTGACAATTTTATGTGCTGCCACACACGAGACAGGGCGGGGATACCATGACTCCTGTCTCAGCCGGTCACATTATACTGACACCGACCCAACCAGTAGGGAACGCACCAGCCATGATTAGAACTCGGGACCTTTTGCGTCGGAAGCCGATGTTCTACCCCTGGACCACCGCGCCCCCCCTATACTCTTGGCTAGATCATATCATCTATAGATATTATTTAAGTTCAACACAAAACAGAACAAACAAACCACAGCAAATACATATACTATATCTCTAATTCAGAGAAAACACCCAGTAAAGTTTACGATTTTCGCTACCTCTTTGCGCTCTTGATTTAGATTAAATGTATCATAACAGAAAAGATCTAAATATCATCTAGATTCTAGAATGGATTCCTAATAGAATCTAGGCCTCGATCTATTCCGTTTTATTCTTGGCTTTCTTGAAAACTGCCCTTGGTTACTGCAACCTAATTCTAAACTTAGATAAACGAAGATCTAATTTGGATTTTCGATCTACATGACTGCAGAACTATGTAGTATGTAATAGAGATATTCTAGAGCTCGTATGAGTTTAGTAAAGATCACCCCTGTGTTTGCAACACTGTTCTCAGTGTTTTGTTTATGAAACAAATTTGGTAAGGGAAACTACTCTGGACATTTTTATATTCTAGAGTCTAGACAAACAGAGTGATAATGAGTTTTGTTTCCTGCTTTTCAATACTCGAGGAATGAGAAAAAGACAACAACACAAAAACACTTGTGAGAAAATAGATGTGCGCTTCCAAGAGAGAGGGAGAAAGAGAGAGAGAGAGGGAGAGAGAGAGAGAGATAAGAAGAGAGGAGAAAGGAGAAAAAGAGAAAGAGAAAAGATGAGGAGCGAAAGAAAAAAAAGAGAGATAAGCTATGGAGGGTGATGGTGATGACACTCAGCAAGAGAGGAAGGAGAGAGAGAGAGAGAGAGAGAGAGAGAGAGAGAGAGAAAGAGAGAGAGATCATGAATACATATCGAGAAAGATGTCCAGAGGTGATCATAGAGACAGAAAGAATCGGGGAGATGGGGAGAGATTGAAAGAAAGAGTGGGAGAGATGAAGGAAAGAGGAAAAACATGGGCTCCTGAAAGATAATTATATGGCTTAGGAGGCAGGTGGTGAGGAGAGATGGAGACAAGGGAGAAGTTGGAAGAGAGGTTGTGATGAACCAAGTCGAGAGAGAGAGAGAGAGAGAGAGAGAGAGAGATTGAGAGAGGGCGCGGACACATTATAAAGAATGAGATAGAGGAGGAGGAGGATAAGTGGGAGAGAGGAGGAGAGAGACAGAGTGGTGGAGAGATTGAGCCAAAACTATAGAGGCGGAGAGAGGCAGGCAGATTAGAGAGGGAGAAAGAGAGAGTGGGGAGAGAGAGGCAGACAGGCTGACTGAGAGAGAGAGAGAGAGATACAGAGGGGATAGAATAATAGCCTACTCATAGTGTAAACACAGAAGCGGACAAGATGACTCTTTGTTTCTTATTCTCTCGTGGACTATCGTTATCAGCTTTGCAAAACAAGTCGTGCAATACACACAAATGGTTGTTCTCGGCCCCGTACCTCGCGCGGGTATGCAATGTATGCCCCTTTATTACAAGGCATCGTGTAATTGTAAACATGGCAAACTTTAGCCTTGGGGCCCCGTCAACAATATATCCTAAATAGACTAATGCTGACGCTGGACGCTAAACACCAAAGAATCAATCGATTAATCAAACAAACAAAAAAACAAAGTCCCTACATTACACGCAGTTTAACATGTAGGTCTACCTGTTAGCCTATTAGGTCTACCATAATTATAGCCTCTTGTTATACCTTACGTCGATACAGATGGGTTTGTCTCTAGGTAAGTGACAGGTGCAGTTTCATTATCATTTGAACCATGGCCTAACGCTCAACGCCAGTGTCGAGGGCATGTTAGCCTACATGTACATCCTCTACAGTAGGTTTGATCTGCTCACGCTGAAATAAATCGCATTATTTTTTAATATATTTCTTTTTTATAATACATAAGTATTTTACACGCAGACCCATATGTCTGTAGGCTATGCACATATACATTAAGTCATATAGGCTAAACAACAGATTGTATCAGATTGTAAACGTTCGTGCTGATTAACTGGCTTAACTTTACACCTGGTGCACACCGGATGGTCATAGTGTACATGTTTGTAGCCTGCGTAGTGTACATTGAAACCAGCATCTGTTTCTGTTCACCGTTTGCTTTCATTTATTTCGTTTGTTTATTCATTATTAATTTGGCTCCGCTTCTTCACTATAATAGGGCTACATTTCCATTTATATCTTAAGACACCGATGCATGAGAGGGCTTTATCTTTTGTTTTGTTTGTTGATGGGCTTTTTTCAGGAGGGGGGGGGAACGAGAGAGATAAGAGAGAATGTGTGTATGTGTGTGAGAGAGAAAGAGAGAGAGAGAGAGAGAGGGGGGGGG
>RQTK01001332.1:64769-89163 GCA_003991915.1 Elysia chlorotica
GCGGGTGTGCGTGTATGTAAGGTGTGGTTCAGACTACCTTTACTCAAAGACCTTATAACTTCCCCAGGTCTTTGCCTTTACTCCACTTCGCAAGATGACCTCTTTTACCCCTTTCCCGACTTCTGTCGCATACCTCACAAACAAATAAAGGCATGTTCCACACTCGTTTATCAATCTAAATCTGAAGTGTAAGCGTTTCGCCTCCTCAATTTTTTTTAGAACAGACCGTTCATTTCTCTGTGACTCACTCAAGCTATTACCAAGTATGGCAAGTGTGTCAGTCACTGTCTCTGTGTCTCACTGAAATTCTCAACCCATCTGGTGGGCGATATGAACACTGTAATGATTGTAAACACAAAGGTTACACATAAAATGAATCATGGATATTTCCTTTTCTTTTTGTTTTGTTTTTGTTTGTTGTTCTTTTTGTTTATTTTTTTTTCATTTAGGCCTACTGAATTTTTCATACAAAGTTTTATTAATAAACTGTGCAACTTTAATCGGCTACATGTTTGAAACGAAATATGAGGCCAAAGCATTTACTTTAGTGAAAAATCTCCAACTAGACTGGTAGTTTTGCATCTTTAAGTTATGATCTAACAATTCAAGTAAAATAATGTTTCTGTAAAATAGCTTATTTGGATATAATGAATGAATAATTAGACTCTTCATTTCAGTCCGAAATAAAATCAATAGGGGCCTAATAAGTTATACAGACAACGAAAATGATCCGAGCTTCAATATGAACGATTACAAAAAAGGTATCGTCCGTGTTTGGCTCTCGCTCTGTGCTGTGCCGAAAGTGCCAAAGAACGAAAACCGTCACACACAAGTGACACAACTCTTCCTCTTCAATCGTGTAGACTGTGTTACTGTGTAATAGGACGTTGATCCTCTAGAAGGTAAATGAGGGGCTGACAGTTGGATTTGTAACAATTTTTTATATGTACCTTGCAGGTCTGCCATTTACCCATACAGTTGGCATACATTTGGAAGTATAAAATAGATTCTAGATCTGTTTCGCGAAACAAGATTTAGATTTAGATATAGATCTAGATTTTAGATTCAATGGTGTCGAAGACGCAGATCGCCGCTTCCGGGTGACAAGCCCATCTAGATTAGATCTAGATCTAGATTCTAGATCTAGATTCTCATTGCCTAGTAGTTTGAAAACATTTTCATTTTATTTCTTATAGCGCTAGAGTTAATTGGTTAGATTTTTCTTGGATATAGAAAGTTCAACAAAATTGTGTGTTACTGTTAGACTGTTACTGATGTGGATCAGGTTCTAGATTCTAGATCTAGGATTCATGAATGAGTCTCAATTGGGAATTACATGTTAATCTGTGTAATTTAGACTAGAGCATCTAGATTTCTAGATCTGTGGTAAAGATAATTGATGGTCTGTTATGTCTGACTTTTTTAGACCTAGGAAAGGTGAAACTAGATCTAGGTGAGAGCTTAGTTTTCTTTGACAGTCCGACCAAAGAATGTTATTGGAACATAAAAGATTGTATACTTTAGCAAGATGTAGGCACAAAAAAGGCACTCTGCCAACGTATCCTCAGGGGGAACCTAGGAGATAGATTTAAACCGGGCCCTCGCTCTTTAGAGAAAAAAAAAACCAACAAAGGCACTCTTTCAGTTTATTGGTACAAAAAAAGTTAACTAGCAGTTTTAGCACCCCTTATCATGGAATTTGAAAATCAAATTAGTTGGACATGTTATACAACAAATATGACACTATTCTGTCAAACTGATCATTTTAGAAATGAAGAAGACATGCGTCCATGATCTGTAAAATTTGTCGGTTCGTTAGTTTTGGCAAAGTTAAGAACATTTAACAGCATCCAATTTTGACCATAATAAATAAATAAACAGGAAAGGCCTTAGAAGAAAAAAAAATTGATAAAGGAATTCAAACTAAGGAAAGAACAAATCAACCTGAAGTGACATTAAGTGGAAAGCAGTCATTTCAGTATTTCTAATCTTCTCCATAAATTTTATAACCATCATAGTTTTTTTTTCATCTAGTTCTCTACTTTCAAATTTCAACGTATTTTACTCTTTCTACTTTCAGATTTTTATATTTTTTCAAGTTGTAGACAGCCACCCCACCCGCCAAGATGTCGAGCAGAAAGACCAAAGGCAAAACCACCAAGAAGCGCGCCCAGCGTGCGACGTCCAACGTGTTTGCAATGTTTGACCAGGCCCAGATCCAGGAGTTCAAGGAAGCTTTCAATATGATCGACCAGAACCGTGACGGCTTCATCGACAAGGAGGATCTGCACGACATGCTCGCCTCTCTAGGTAGGTTGATCAGTACTGTGCGATTGGATTTAAGTTTGAATGTTGGAAACCCTTAAGATCCCAAGGCCAAGGTCATCGTTTAAAATAATTCAGTCATGGTTAACTGTTTTTGCATTGTAACTTTGTTAAAGTGAGTGACTTTTACTGACACTGTGTTTTGGTTTTAAGCATTGAACTGTATGGCACTAAATTAAATTTTTTGAATCTTGAAGCTAACTTAACAAATTTAATGCAGTCAATACTGCCAATATTTACAAAAAAAAGTCCCAAACCAAGGATATTTTAACATTTTTTCCAGTTCATATGACAATTTTTTTTTTTATTGAACCTAATTGCCCACTAGAAATTACTGACAGTCACATGAACTAGGCACAAACTATTTAAAGACGACAGAAAATAACAATGTTTTGTTGTGGAGAGTAACGATGTGTCCAAGTATATTTTAGTATTTACTCTTACTGGATTGAGGCCTGAATAACAAAGTTGTTTCACCTAGAATAACAGCCTTTAATCTGTTGACAAATCTCTAACCCACAGTCTGATTCAACTTCATCTTGTGATGAAGTAGAAGAAAAATCAGAAGATGAATCCAGAATTTAAAATGTCATTGTATATTTAGGTCCTCTGGAATGTTTTCCCTCTTATCATGTTCTAATTTACCACTACCAGTGATTTGGTATAGTAATCCCCGTCTGATTCACAAGAGTTTCAGATTTTGCTGGTAGTCTGTATCTTACCCTCTAAATCATTCAAACTACCTAAATTTGTTTCACTTTTTATTCTCTCTCTCTCTCTCTCTCTCTCTCTCTCTCTCTCTCTCTCTCTCTCTCTCTTCTTTGACTGACCCTACTGCAGGTAAAGACCCAGAGGATGGCTACCTGGATGAGATGATGGCCGCGGCCCCAGGTCCAATCAACTTCACCATGTTCCTGACCATGTTTGGGGAGAAACTCAACGGCACGGACCCCGAGGATGTCATCCGCAACGCCTTCGCTTGTTTTGACGAGGATGGCACAGGTATGATTAGCTGGCAGCGAATACAACATTTCTATCAAGCTTCTATTTTAAAATCTGATAAAAAATGTAATGCACAAGAAAAATACTTTACTTCAATAACAAATAAAATTTTGAACAGAGAGCACAAATTAGAAACAAAATTAAAACATGAAGATGTAAATCCTGTTCTCAAACCTTGAGGTGATCTATCTTAAGGTCATGACTTTCAACTAGTCAAGAGGGATTGCCTGCATATGTTACCGTTCATAGATCGAACCCCAGATCTCTTGCATGTCAGTTCTGGACTATTTTGCTGTTTGAAACCTTATGTATCACTAGTTTTAAAAGTAATGTCTTGTGTCATAAATGTTTGGTTGAAAAAGTTTCTATTTTGCACTTTGAAATACTTAATATGAACTATGAAAGCCATAGTCTCAAACAGGCTTTATCTTAAGAGCAATCCACTGAATTTCTTATAAATTATGTAAGGGCATCCTGTTATCTGAAGCACTAATAATTACTGTTGACACTGTATAAATCAACTCTACCTCAATTAACTTAAAGAAATAAAAAATCGAGCTCAGTGCCTTTTTGATAAGAGTGAGACTGCAATCTATAGGCTTTTTAGTAAGAGGGTCACGGGAGGCAGAAAAAGAAAGATATAGTTAGCGCTGTATGGGACCCTCCTTGGCAACCTAGGATAACCTAAAATTAGGAAAGACCAAAGATCTTTTCAACCCTTAGCAAAATGTTTTGTACCCATATCCGTTTGACAAGGATTCTTTGTGGGGATCCACTTTTTAAGTGTTCAAACTGAATGTTGGAGGACTAAATGCAATGGAAAAATAAAAATCGCGTTTCAAGTTTTAAGAATGCTAGGTGGAAACCCCCAACATACGATTACGTTTAAGTGAAAAGGGAAACTAAAAACAGGCACTTATCCAGTGTCCACTATGCTGTGTTGTATGGACATTTTTTTACCTTTTTTTACCACCTTAACTCCCACAGGTGTGATCTCGGAGGACAGGCTGCGAGAACTGCTGACCACCATGGGAGAGAGGTTCACAGACGATGAGGTGAGACACCTGTGACCGTATGCCACCCGGGACCTTTCCTCCTCTTTTGCCGTGTCTTTCTCTCACATACTCCCCCCTCCACCACTCCAATATCTCTCTCTCTCTCTCTCTAAAACACACACTTTATCTCTCCTGTTTCTACTGTCATTTTAATGCAGATGTTGTACAAATGTCTTGTGAACGTTTTACAATTTTGAGACCACTTTGTAGTACTCAAGCCGAAGTAGTTCTTCAACTTATGCATGCGTTCATATGCGGTGGAATAAAATAATGACCATGTTAATCATGACAGTCCAACTTTGTACTATGTACATTCTCAATTTCATTTTTCACTTTTCATCTAACTTCTAAATCCCTGTTATACATCTGAGTACTAGACGGTTTTGGATGTCTCGACAGTAAACATGGAGAGATGGGAGGCTAGGGGATAAAAGAGCTTGGCATGTGTCAAGCTAGGCTGTCTCTCTCAATGTAATAGAATTAGATAGAAGTGTCGGTTAAACAGTCAGTGCTGTTCATTCAATGGGACACACCAGTCAGAAACCATTATGGATTACAGGTCCTGTCTTTGGGTTTTTGTTAAGTTAAAGCCTCTTGATTCCTTGTGGGACATAGGGCCGCAACAACTCCCCTCCACCAGACTCGATTTTGGTTGGTCCTCTTCAGCTTGGCCTATGTGTTACCGGCCGCTTTTATTTCTGCCTCAGTGCTACGCTGTCAAGTCTGCTTCAGGTGGCCAGCCTCCTGCCTTTGGGGGTAAAATTGTAACTGGAGGACGATGTGGAATTCGCCTCTGCTATAGAAGTGGTGAAAGGAACAAAAAGTTTTGTAGGAATTAAATGCAAGCCTACACAGATGTTCAGTGATAGAGTTGGGGATATATAAGAACCAATCAGTGTGGTCATCTGTGCCAATGGTTGGCATTTAAGTTTGTACATGAATTGTTTAGGCACAAGCCCAGCTTTGCAAAGGTTATATCTAAAGTGCAAAAATGCCAAATTTATACAACTACGCTGTAGCTGTATAGTATCCCTCAGGGGAGCCTAGGTGGCGTGAAGCTAGGAGAAAAAGAGCTTTTCTTTCTCTTGAACTCGAAACTCGAAAAGTGAATACAAACAGTTCCAAAGTGCTAGGTTCACCTTCATCCATGTAGTAATTCAATGCCTGTATTGATGTATTATAATTATACATGTGCTCTTTCTTTCTCAGGTCGATGAAATGTACAGAGATGCCCCGATCAAGAAAGGTAACTTCAACTACCTGGAGTTCACACGGATCCTCAAGTACGGCAAGCGTGAGGACGAGGCCCAGTAGGTCCCCAATGCGAGTCTCAAGTCTCCGCCCTCCCAAATGAATCAACATCCTGGTTAAGCAACAGAACAAGCTCGTCCTGTCGTGAAGGTCACATGATCATAACCTGTGCATTTTAAAACAGCATCTGTTGACTCAGTCAGTCACTGTAAAAAGAACACTGTTTAGATTATCTCTATTCATGCTTTCTGTGAAACAAAGCTAGAAGTAGATGTTGACTTCTCATTTTATTACCATGTACTAGCACTAAGAAAAATGTCACACAGAAGTAGTATGGCTCTTATTTAATACATTTACTTTTTTGTCTGCTTTCACATGTTATAATCCATTGTTGACTCGTTTCTATGGACCAAATTAAGGATACACATTCCAACATTCATTTGGAATTGTTTCAAGAGAAATTCTCTGCCTTTTCCATAAAGTGATGCTGAAACATTGTCATGCTTTTTAACTTTACAAAAACAAACAAAAGTTTTTTTTTATCTTTTTCCTACCTTTCGGATATTCCTTGTTTTAATGCTGTCTATAGTCTGTCATTCGCTGTGTTTGTATTGTATGAAGGGACCATGACTTGTTATTTACAAACTACTCCTGCTATATCTGCACTGACAGCCCAATACCCAGGATTCGCGTGCTTGGCTGCACCTCTTGGCTATTTTGCCGCCTCGACTAATTGTTAACAAACTCAGCATTTAATGTGCTGTATGATATGTCCGCGGGTTTCTTAGTGATGTGTTCATTATACTGCATTCTTCATTTTATTTTCTAATAGTTTTATAACAAACAATATTCCTTGTGGATTCTGGCTTATATAAATATTATTACTTATTATATATTCTTGCATTCAATCCATCGATAATAAACCAAATTATAACCAGTTGATAGTGTTTTTTGTTCCCTTTTGCACATTGATTTTTATGGGTGTGTAATTCTGTCCAATTTCTGTATCTGTTTCGCTTGCTCCTTCTCTCGCTCTCTCTTATTTTTCTCTCTCTTGTGTGCTCTTTCTCTTTCACTATCTTTATATCTATCTCTCCCACTTTCTCTTTCTCTCTCTGTCGAACACATAGAGCGACAAACACACATCTTTGATGGATGGTTTTGTTAATGAAAGACTAAAATACACTTCGTATACATCAATTCAAAACGCCATCAAACAAAAGAAAAATTGTACTTAATATTAAGTACTAATGTAGTCTTACCTATTATACATGTACAATGTAAACCTTCCTCACATGTGCTAATGACTACTTAGTTATTCGTAACAAAAATTTATTTTATTTATAAAATGTACAGTGTTCAGTACATGAGTTTTAGAATAACAGAAACAGACACTTTATTGAACTTGAACACATTTATGTCATATTATAAAAAAAATTTAAACAAGTAATGTATAGATGCTGTGATGGATTTACAGATAAGTAAAATTTTAATCTGAGAATGTTAGCTTCTCAAGTTAACGTCAGTCTGGGTGAATTATAATCCATCTCAAGGATTGATGAATGTCTGCCAGAGTTTATAACATTCGAAGTAAGATGATTCAAATTATAACTAGATACACGGATATCAAAATTTAAATAGTTACATAATCAAGTCCCAACAGTAATGAAAATAAGGAAATTCCCCTTTTAATTTCTATCCCTAACTTATATAATTTTTGTCTATTTCCTTTCCTAAAAGGGTTGTTGTTTGATTTGAAGGGGCACGGAACCCGGAAAAAGAATACAAAATTAGAGAATCAATCCACGAAGACTGAATTATAAGCTTGATTCTAAGGAAGCAACAGCAACAACAAACAAACGAACCTCGTTGGGTTTTTTTTTGTGTGTGTGTGTGTGTTTTATTTTTTTTGAAATGTCACTTTGGGTTTGACTTCACGGTTTATACTGTATGTATGTAATAATGAATGAGTAAACAACTACATGTACATGCAGTTGTAGTTTGTGCTAATATCAATGATATCTGCTGCTTAATAATACATGCATATGCCAGAAACGCACATAGTTATGTAAACTAATAATCATTTAATTTAATTTTATGGAGTGACTGTCTCATGATTTCGCATAAAATCCTGAGAAAGCTGAAAACACATATTGATTGATACATCATGTAATATAACACTGAACAGTTACTGTTTTTGTACCGAATCTCATTAGATGTACAGCACAGTGTCCGTCAAAGCACCATTCGTTAAGACGGTAAATTCCATGTTAGTATGCACTTGAAAAGTAAGCACTCATTTTGTGATTGCATTGAGTTAATGCTGATTAGAAATAAATTTGAAACTGTATTCCCAATGAAACTGCAGCCTGCAGTTAACCCCATTGGGGCTGGGGAAAATGTTGGCTTGATGAAATGCTTGACGTAATTTTGGAAAACATCATTGCACCAGCTGGAAAGATTAACGCAGATAGACGGAGAGGTATGTTATGTTACTTCTGGTGGGGATTTTAGTATGAATACCAAAATCACGGGGAAAGAGAAAACGACTAATGAGCGGTGGCATCCAGAAATATATATAATTACGATAGATATATGAATATAAAAACACGGGTTTATGAATTAAGAAAAAAAAGAAGGTGGACGAGAAGAGCCAGAGGGGATTCAGATACTTGCTTGGAGACAACATAAGATACGAGAATAATCAAAGTAATCGGCCAAATGTAATCGGCCAAATGCATACAGTGCCCTTTCCAGCCTACAAACAAAGCAAAGCTATGCATTAGACATGCGAAATGTCTAACACAAAACTATGGCACCTTCTAAATATTTTAATTACATATTATTGTCGATTCAATCTCGATGCTATCAGGTATGGTAAAAAGTGTTCAGTCTAATACTTGTGCGTATGTTTTATGCGCTTGTGAGGTACAGGATCGCTCTATGGGCCTTAGAAATAGAGCATTGGACGCACTGTCAGTGTGTCAGTTCGTGAGGACGAAGACCTCTGCACAGAAATACGTTGTGTCCACGCCATGGTTCACAGAGGCAAAAGACAGCAGTGACGTTTCTGACGTAGCGATGGATGGTGTTGCACAAACTCCGATGGTGATGGAGTTCAGCTTAGTTCGTCATAAACTCCGGAGAGCATAAAATGTTATAGACATAAAATGGCTTGTAAAACGTCCAAATGAGTAAATCAATAATACATGTAGATATAGAAAACATGAAAAAGCAACCCGAGCAGGGTAGCACAATTCTAAATAATTGGTGAAAAACTCGTTACTCTTGTGACAACAACTCAAACCCGAGCAGGGTAGCACAATGCTTCTAAATAATTGGTGAAAAACTCGTTAATCTTGTGGCAACAACTCAACTCACCAAACTACAACTGGTGATATGTGTAAAAGTGTTGTGAAACACTAGTGGAATCATGGCAACCAGATGGTCTGCTAGTTGGATGTACAGAATATTGGAGATGGTATCCTCGATTAGAATGAGTATAGCGAAGAATAAAACTTATAACACCGCCCTGGGTTGAAATAGAACCTCTCTCAGTAGCAAATCTTACGCTTGTCCGTTATTAAGAGGAGAATACAGTATTGAGGCCACAAAGTCGAAACGCAAGTAAGAAGGGTAACAGAGCTCAAAAGGTACAAAGCCAAGTAAGCGAGCATCTAATGACAGACGAGCGAACACCGACACGCATACTTTCTTTCACCGAAAGTTGGTGACTGCAATCTTGTTAAACAAACATGAAATAAAATTGAAAAAAAAAGGGCGGGGGGTCTATTATATTAAAATGTTTCTGCCTCATTGTCGTACATACTGGGTTTTGTTACACAATTCGCTACACGCACCACATGTAGTGTTTTTGGTCAAATTTTGCTATAAGCTTACGCGTATTACGTGTTTTGGTTCAAATCAAAATCTTTGGTCTCACAATAGAATAACGCTTTAGAAGTTCTCTCCTAATTTAACGTTTCCATCTCTTAAGAAAATGTTGTTTACCATTTCAAGTAAAATAATCACGATACAGTATACAGAGCGTTCATGCTAATTATTTAGACAGTTCATTATGCATAAGTGCAATTCAACAAAATACAACTTTCCTGATAAGGTAGACAGAGGGAACAGATACTGGAACACTGTGTGGGTGGACTAGACACTATATGCCTATAGATCATTGGTGAAGGCAAAAGAGGTTGTTAAATAGACGTTTTTAGTGACAGTAACTTTTACTTGTTAATTTTTAAAATAAGAATTTATACGAAAATGGGATATAAGTTAGATACGAAGAAGTCATCTTGCCCATCCTCCTGTGATTATGATTGTAAACTTCCTGTGTGTATTATCCAATGACGTTACAGGCGCTTTCGCCGAAATAGATGAGAAGATTTTAATGATTAATCCCACCGGGCCACTGGAACCCAGGAGTACAGAAAGTTTTTTTATGCATAATTCAACGCAATTGTAGGACAATTTTAGATATAGATGTAGTTAAGGGAAAAAGCATTAAATTATATCTATATATAGAGAAATAGATACACAGGCCTAGATCTCTGTTGGCATACACTCTAGATTTAGATCTATCTAGATCTAGATCTAGATCTAGATTAGCTCTTCTAGAGGGGAACAGTGGATTGTCATTGTGGAACTGGAAGCCAGTTGTACAGGTCCTGAGGTTTCCTTGTAAAAAACACTTTCCTTCTTGTAAAGCCTTCTCTCATCAGGTTGAGGCAGCATCTCTTCTAGTCCTTCAGAAAATGGCGACCACTGATGCAATAGCTGCCATGAAACAAATGGCCTCAGATCCTAAGAAGCGGGTGCTTCTAGTTAAGGTACTTGATACATTTCTTTTAAAAGGAGACTTTACAAAAAATTGGAAACAAAATTCAACATCAAATTTATTATAATCGTACAGTATTTTGACTACTATTTAGTTTTTCCCCCATATCAATAAAAATCTTTTTTTTTTCTAAACTTGAGATCTTAGACTTAGATCTGAGGCAGAACATTTTTGCACATATATTTTGGCTTCAGATGCCCATCCCATTTTTATACTGATTTTTGTTGTCTGTTTGGTGTTTTTTTTTTTTTCATCTGTGTGCCTGAATTGAAAGTACTGTTATAAAAACATAATATTAGAAAAAAAAAGATTTAAATGTTGTTACATTTTTTTAGGCAATTGTAATCTTTCTGTAGACCCATGAACTTCATCTATAGAGAGCAAACTCACAGCGTGAAACCAGATCATGATATTAGCATTTTATAATGCCAGTCCAGTCATCTCTATAAATGAGACTGTACTTTGCAGGTCTTCTGTGGACCAGATAATTTGGTTTCTATGGTAGTAGGGCATGGCCATCTCTCTTTTCTGGCTTCCTCATATAAAAGCCAAGTTTGGGGAACATGTTCTGGTGTTTCTTCTATACCACAGGCACAGGAAGGGGAGGTTTCTATTTTGATTCTATGTAAATGTTTTTTTTTGTAGGCAGCAAAGTCCAGTACGGCATTGTGTGATGATGGTCCCATCTCTCCAGTGTATGGTACTCATGGAAGATGGGGGTGTAAAATTGCTTTCAGTAGGATCTTTTTTTCCTGTAGATTCACTGAGGTATCCTTTTGAGTCCTACTGGCACCTTCATTGCCCATTTTGTCTGTTATTTCATTTCCTGGAATACGTCATACCACAGTGAGCAGGTATCCTTTGCAGGGTCACTCTATGGCACTGGGAAAGCTTATTTAGCTTCCTGGTCACTTCAGTAAGCTTGTCTCCAACTAGAGCCTCCAAGACTGATTTGGCGTCTGTGAAAATGGCAACTTGCTGGCATTCATCTCTATGTTATTCAGCTTCGTCTACGCCATACTTAAGGGCTTCCACTTCAGCAGCATAGTTTGCACATTATTTACCTGTTGGCTTGCTGAATTTGTGCCTTTCTCCTTCTGGGGTTAAGATAACTAAGGCTGCTTCGCCGTTTGTCACTGCGTTTGTTGCTGATCCGTCAAATATACATGTACCCAGGATTCTGAAGGGCCATGTCCTCTATCATAGTCAGCAGTAGTGTCGGGTGGGTTAAACCCAAATATGCTATCTTTAGCAAGACTTAGAAGCAACACAAATAATGCAATTGTTTACAAGTGTTGACAGATGTGAAAACCCCATCAAAATACATGACTGTTTGCCATACGATTCATATCATGATTCATGAGCCGTACTATTACAAAAATACCCACCTCTGATTACCTGTACATAACATGCTGAACCACCCAAGAAATATAATTACTGTTGGTGGACTTTACTCTCTCGTGGTGACCACGTAAAGTAAGCCTCTTGATTCCAAAAGCATATTTATAATTTGATGGCTTCAATGATTTCGCCTTATTCTACTATTGGTTAGATTTTCATAGTAGACAATCTTGTGGTCAGACCATATCCTTAATTACTGCTGTTTCTGATCGTTTTCCACAGTCTTTTAAAATAGGTTTTGTAGTTGTAAATGTTTTACACTACTGATTTTCTGACAAATCAATGGAGGTCCGATGTATAAAAGATAATAATTCTCTGTTCAAAGTTTACTATTAACCCAAACTGGATTAAAACTATAAAATATCTTTTTTCTCTTTAAGAGTTATAAATACAGAATGGAAAACATCTAATGGCCACTGGCTAGCAAGATGCCAACTTCTTTATGAACACATAAGACAATTTTAACACTGACATGGATTTGCAGTAAATAACCAACCCTAATGATTCCAAAATTAATATTAATATGACTGCTTCTTAAAAATCTACAGTCAAGCAAAATTTGACAAAATAATGCTTTGTCTGTCAAGCAATTAGGTGTAAATGTGCAGATCTATATTATTTAGTCAGCACTGTTATAGGCGAGGGATCATCTGAGAATCCAAGATCATGCGCTCAATGATACCATGCTTATTATAAGCGGGGACAAATTTCAGGGCTTAAGTCCCAAAGCAGTCTAAACCTTGACTTTAACGACACTAGGCACTCCTGTAGGGATAATTCTGCTGTACATAACATTATATGTATTATTCAAAGTTTGAGATCCTCTGGGTCAGTGTTTGTTTTTATTAAGAGAAAAGATGTTACAAATGATAATTTAACCTTTCCTCAGGACCAGACTTGTATTGGCGGCCTGATCATTGTTTTATCAAACGCTGACTCAGCAGTTGTGAGAGAAGCCCTACAGGTGAGTGGACCTCTATAGATCTGCAACTCTTGAGGCATGGTATGATATGATAAAAAACTACTTAGTTTGTAAATCATTTAATCATAATAAATATTTATAGATGCTAATGAGGACGGTAGTTGCCTAAAGGATTTTTTTTTGGGGGGCGGGGGGGGGGGGGGGGGGGGCCGTTGGCCCCTGGCGTTAAACATCGGCTTCCGACGCAAGTGGTTGGGTCGATGTCAGTTTATAACCGCCTGAGACTGGAGTTATGTCGTCGGCGGCGTGTCTCATGTTGTGGTAGCACATAAAATTGTCACACGTCAGTCTTGGGGCCCGTTTACAATATAGCCCATATAGAGCTTGATGTTTGACGTTAAACCATTTCAACTACTTGAATAAAGGAGTCTACAATCGTAGTTACAAGTCTTCTCTTAGTCCTTCAGAAAATGGCGACCACTGATGCAATAGCTGCCATGAAACAAATGGCCTCAGATCCTAAGAAGCGGGTGCTTCTAGTTAAGGACCAGACTTGTGTTGGCGGCCTGATCATTGTTTTATCGAACGCCGACTCAGCAGTTGTGAGAGAAGCCCTACTGACTTTGCTGCTTTTGAGTGAGTGTCCCGAGGCGCGCACTGTCCTGAGAAACCAGGTCGGCATGACTGATCAGCTGGACAAACTGACCAACACAACTGACAAAGACAGCGAACTGTTCCAACTTTCCGAGAAACTGAAAGCCAAACTGACAATAACGAAGGAAGAGGCTCAGAAGGTTCCCCTGAAAGACTGTAGCAACGTGTCCAGCCGCCGCAACTCTAACGCCCGAAATCAAAGCCTGCAAGGACACAGAGTAAAAACAATTGTGCTGCTTTTGAGAGGATACCAAGACAAGAGTGACCGTGACCTGTGCGCTCGTCTACTCCTGAAGGTCAAGGGCGTCATCAGCATCACCTTTGATCTCAGCAAGCTGCGGTGCATCGTAGTCTTAGACAGGTTTGACTGTATTTGCTCGCTGACTGCTTTAGTTTAATAAAAAATTCAAATGCTAAACACCTGCCTTTAACTTAAGGTAAATGTGTATTATAGTATACATTAAATCATAGATATCAAAACTTTATCTTTATAGTCTTAGTCTTAATGTATTATTTCCTTTGAAGTGCTGTTGGGTACACATGGAAATGAAGTTTTAGACACCATGAAATGGCACTGATCAAAGCTCTCCGTGTTGTTGGCAATCTGGTTGTTGTGTTGGTGTCAGTGTAATGTGATCGGCTGAGACAGGAGTTCAGGTCTCCCGGCACTGTCTCTGTGTAGATGCTAGTCACAAAATTGTCAGACGTTAGTCATAGGACCTGTCCACTATACAGCCATGCTATTTTAAATTTTCTCCCAGACGTTGCTGCTTTTGAGTGAGTGTCCCGAGGCGCGCACTGTCCTGAGAAACCAGGTCGGCATGACTGATCAGCTGGACAAACTGACCAACACGTGAGTCGCACCAAGTTATACATAGTCACATTGGGTCAGGCTAAGTAACGCTGGACGCAGCCAAGTGGATCCTGATTCTCAAAATGAATTTCTTTAAATTTACAGATTTTCCGTAAAAGACAATTTTTTGATTGGCAGATCAGAGAACCCCACAACTATGCCAAGCAGTTATAAATGGTTTGTGGTCCGATATGAAATGCCAACATGTGCAAAAATTTCAGTAAAATGAATAATAAATGATGCCAATTTCCGTAAATTTATAGATTTTCAGTTTATAAAAAAAGTTGGCAGGTATATATATATATATTTCCATAAGGATGTCAAAAGGTGTGTCTTGTGATTCAATAATGATACATTTATTTAAGTATAAATTGTAGGGAAAAAAGTTTGATCCACTTAGCATCACTTGTATTTAGTATTGAAACGAACATAAGCCATTTGTATTAAATGTTTAAAACAAAATTATTGTTGGCTAATTTTTATTGTTGTTATAATAAGCATAAATCGCTATTTTTTCAATTTAGAAAAATAATGAATCTAATCTGTTTCTGCTTCTCCTTCTCTCCCTCCTCTTCCTTCCCTTCTTCTGTCTGTCTTTCTAATACTCTCCATCGCACTCCCCCCCCCCCCATTTCTATGTGTTTTGTTTGTTTGTTATAAGCATAGTTCAGTAAAAAAAAAAAAAAAAAGATTGTTCTAGTCAATGTTACTTTTGGTCAATTAATTGACTTCTATAACCAATAAAAGTCTGGCTGGTAGTTGTGTCAGTTCAGGAGTAGCTTGTCCACAGTGAGATGGAGCCTCCACTCAAAGGTCCCTGATATCAGCTTCAAGTTCTTGTGATTTTACTGCAACTTAGCTACTTGGCTGTTACAAAAGTGTGGCTGTTTATTACGTCAACTTGAAGGATTGAATGGCAAGAGAATTCAATAGGTTTCAGTTTGTGAGATTTTGCTGCAGCTTAGCTGCTCATTTATAAAATACTACAGAGCAAAGTACAAATCTAATTGGATCAAGAATTGCAAATACATCTTTTATTTTATTTTTATTTTTTTGGACATAAAATATGGAGCAATTATGTGTGTGTGTGTGTGTGTGTGTGTGTGTGTGCTTTAATGTGCATTGCTGCTCTACTAAAAAAAAATTCAGAGCAAAAAATTTGATCTAGTTTGCATCATTGTCCCACAGACTCTTCGATTTGGGATTGAATCTTATCGCTATTATATCAATTTAGAGCCTGTTCATTTCATTACCTATTGTATGATTTTATCTTTTGTCCCCTTTGTTTCTGCTTCTCCTTCTTTCTCCTCCTCTTCCTTCCCTTCTTCTGTCTGTCTTTCTAATACTCTCCATAGTCCATGTCTCTTTATCCCTCCCTCAGTATTATAAAGGGCTTAGCCTATGTTGTTAGAGGTAGTTAGCAAACCTGGAACATTGCTACAGTCTTTCAGGGGAACCTTCTGAGCTTCTTCCTTGTTATTGTCAGTTTGGCTTTCAGTTTCTCGGAAAGTTGGAACAGTTCGCTGTCTTTCTCAGTTCTGATTAGGGGAAAATATTAAGGATTAGGATAAGAGATAAGAGACAACAAGACTCAGGTCTCACAAGAATTATAAAAGGCTTAGCCTATGTTGTTAGAGGTAGTTAGCAAACCTGGACACGTTGCTACAGTCTTTCAGGGGAACCTTCTGAGCTTCTTCCTTCGTTATTGTCAGTTTGGCTTTCAGTTTCTCAGAAAGTTGGAACAGTTCGCTGTCTTTCTCAGTTCTGATTAGGGGTAAAAATATTTAAGGATTAGGATAAGAGATTAAGAGAGAGGGAGAGAAGGAGAGAGAGAGGGGGAGAGAGAGAGAGAGAGAGAGACAGACAGAGATGTGAGACCTGAGTCTTGTTTTGGTTAGATTGTTGGACTCGGAACCAGAGTGTTGCCTTTTTTGTACACCCCTATCCCTAATCGCATGTCATGTTGTCTCCTTTTTTTCCATATTAAGCCTACACTTTTAAAGTATAAAAAAAAAAAAGATATTCAGGGAATAAAAACAATTTCAAAGAAGGAATACATATACATTTCAAAGAAAAACAATTAAAAAAAAACGTTCAAGTTTTTTCTTTACCTAACCAACATAAAATTAATGTTAAGGTTTAATCTACAACATGCTATTGGAGATCCTTGTAACTTTCCATTGTGTAGAGGCCTAGGAAAGGTCATAGATTTAACTTTCCCTTGCATTAAACTTAATATATCCCTTTATTTTTGTTTTATTTATTATTTTTAGTAAATTAAAAACAATCCAAAACTAGCCTCAGGTTGTGACAGAGCTGCCTACCCTCCCGCTTTTGAAGTTGCCCCTGGAGGTAGGCACCTCTAATGTGAGTAAAATAAACTTTTTTTACTTAATATCTCAAAACAGGTAATTTTACAATTCCAGGTTTTTTTTTCCTATCAAGCTTTACATATTAAATGGATTTAAAGGATTTTTACAAGAAAACCAAAATAGTGTTATGATAATTTTTTAGGTGTCAAGTCTGATGTTAACCTTGCTTTTATGGACAAAGAGATGAATACATGTTTTTTTCTTTTTCTAAGAATTTCTATTTCATTGAAGCTATTTTTCTTTAAAAAAATCAACCTTTCTATGAGAGTAAATATATTGTAAGATCATGTCTGGTCTAATATTTTTTGCCATTTTATTGCAAAAAGGTTTAACAAAAATAATATTATATCACTAGCATCACTGCTATTTCAGCCGCCGCAACTCTAACGCCAGAAATCAAAGCCTGCAAGGACACAGAGTAAAAACAATTGTGCTACTTTTGAGAGGATACCAAGACAAGGTTAGTCTATGCATTGTGCTGTTACACATCCTGGCCTGACTTAAGAATAACATGGTGCCATCTGCCTTCATTATATTGCCTTCATCTATTTATCAAGTGCCATACTTGTAGCTTTAGTGATCATGCTCCTCCACACTTCTCGACCCATTGCTGCCTTTAGTGTCACAGTCACGCTCCCTGCGATAGGTCATTTTGCTATCCGCCCATTATCCTTTTTTCAATTTTTGTTATTTTCTATTGCTGTGTTTTCAATGTTACGGTTTTTCTCCTCACATCACGTGTTGAAAGACTTCCTTTAAGGACTGTTTTATAGCACAATAAAACGTAGTTATTCTCTTATCTAGACATGTCACTCCGGTTTTGTCTTTGTTTAGAAACCTCCCTTCGAATTAGTTATAGATATAATTAAAGTTAATTGTTTTATCAGGCAATTCACATTTTTGTCTTCTTCTTTCTTCCGTCGCAATGTTGAGATTATTGGTCACAATTCAAATTCATGTCCCCTCACAGTAACTCCACATGGATGTGTGACAGCTCTAATGTGTCTGTAGTTTTTGTTTTTGTTACTAGTCTGCCTCTCTGTTCCTCTGCCTGTCTGTTTGTCTCTCTCTCTGTCTCTCTCTCTATTTATCTCTGTCCCTCCCTCCCTCCCTCCCCATCTAGACAACTGTCCCAGTAACTCAATTTTTTGTTCTATTTTTGGACAGAGTGACCGTGACCTGTGCGCTCGTCTACTCCTGAAGGTCAAGGGCGTCATCAGCATCACCTTTGATCTCAGCAAGCTGCGGTGCATCGTGAGGACAAAACCAGAGGTTAAGGCAGAGGTGACCCCCAGCTCTTAGTTTTTTTTTCTAAGTTTCTTATCTTTCTGTCTTGCTGTAAAATACTCATCTTATTTCTTGCTATAAAATCTGGATCTTTCTTTTCGCAGTATATGCTATAAAATTTGGATCTTTCTTTTCGCAGTATCATCCTTGCTTTTTTTTTCTGGCTTTGTCATTTTCATTTTTTCTTTCTCTCTGTATCATTCTTGTTTTTCTTTCTCTCTCTATCATTCATGTTTTTCTATCTAGCTGTATCCTTGTCTTTCTTTCTTTCTGTGCCGTTTTTGTCCTTCTCGCTGCATAACTTTTTTATTCTTATCTATCCGGATGTTTATTATGTACAATATTTATATAAATACATATTATTATCATCTCAAGCATTTGAGACCAGTTGAAATTTCACATTACCAAAACTATATGGGTTTAAAATATCAGTATTGTTTGTAAAGGATTTATGTAACGATGTGGCAAGCATTTTAATTTTGTTGTTGTCTTGAATAGATATGTGTAAATGTCTAAATCAGCTATATTTCAGTATTTCAACATCTTGTTCTTAATGATAGTACACTGAGGAAAACTTGTGTTTTTTTTGTATCTTGTGTTCCAACAGACCTTTGCAGTTCTCGAATGTGCATTGTTTTACTTCTCTATGCTTGTCTGTCTTGTAAAATTGAATTATGCTGTTTTTAATGAGACAACACTGAATAAAAGTTGAATTTTTTCTTCTTTTTGTGTTGTGTTGTGGCAGGCCTTGGCGGCATCCATAGCCAAGTCGATGACAATGACAGCCCAGCAAGTCGTGCGGAACGAAAACGGGGAAGAGGTAAGACCTGCTCTGATTGGTTGGTTCCTTGGTTAGTTTTTTTTAATGTCCAACGCCATCAGCCAGGTTATATTTTAGAAGTTCACCAAGGGTAACAGGATGCCAATTTTCCAAAAAAAAATTTGATTTTCAGTAAAAACAAAAATGGCAGGTCAGAGTTGAGCAAAAGTCTATCACGGGGTTATGTTTTGTGCTTCTGTAGTCTATGCATGTTTTCCAAAAAAGCACAATGAAAAAATAAGGATCCAGTTGACATTTGACAATTTTACATGGTGCCACACACAGACAATGCAGGGATACCAAAACTCCTTCCTCCCAGCCGATGACTTTATACTGAGATCTACCCAAACATAGGGGAAGAAATCTGAAGAATCAATTTACCCGATTGTGGGTTGGAAAAGGGTGTCTCTTGGTTTTGAACCCAACACTAACACTTGCGCCAGCACAGGTTTCCAATGAGTCCTGACTCAATGTTTTGTACAAGACAATCATATTTGTTCCACAATCTTAATCACAATTTAAACTTTGTTGTATTTTCCAAGCTCTAGAGTTTGTCAGAATCAAACATGTTTTTTATTTCCAAAACCTTGAATTAATGAATACAAATTTAAAAAAACATTGATTGACTTAGAGCCATAATTCAGCATGACATGAGCAAAGATCAGAAGTTCAATTGCAAAGTCAGGTCAATTCCTTGGGTGATCAAATGAAGTAAAGACAGAAACTTATGTAGCATTTGGGCATAAAGACTTGAGAGAAAGGTGCATGTCTATTAGATATGTGCAGGCTTTAAAAACAAAGGGCTGGCCTCATGTGCATCGACTGTATACGTCCTGTACCTGTGCTTAGATATGAATAATAGGCTATAAATTGTAAGAAATTAGAATAATGTTCTTTTGCCAAAGTTCTACGTGAGATTAAATTTTGTAATGTTTTGATGGGCTGTTAAAGTTTCTCACATTAGTTCTGGTCCTTCATTTTCAGTGATGCCAATTTTCTGTTATAATAAATTTTTTGTAAAAAGATCTAATCTTAAGGTATGATGTTGAATAATATATTCTTTGCTTAAGTTCTGATTTACTCAAAAAAAGGGCTGTAATAATTTTTTACCCAATCTCCATTGCTGTGTTTTTATTTCAGTCTTTCGTGACGTTTGGATCAAGCCGGAGCTGTGACCCCAACACTTCCTACGCAAAGGAGAACGAGGATTTGCCCGACTATCTTTCTGACGATTCTGACTCGATCCTCGTTGACGACAAAGCCCTAAAGCGCCCCTCGGACGAGGACAAGAAGAAATCGACAAGCTGGTTCTCAGCCGCAGCAAGCTTTCTCAGTAACTCTTTCTACTGGTAGAATTTACTCAAGAGTAGGAGCGTAGTGATTTAGTGGTGTATAACATGTTGTCTTCAAGTAGCAAGGGATTTGGGGCAATTGCAAGTCAAGGGATCGAATCCCGTAAATTTCTATTTTAATTCGATAATTTTGATTAAAGCCTACTCAAAAGACTGCTGAAACTGCCTTAAGTTCTAGCTCAAAATAGATTTTACTTTCAAATATTCCTTTGTCTGCCTTGTGTAAAAACTTTTCTACTGGTAGCTATATCATGTTGAAATGTAGCAAAGTTTGCATGTGATAAGTGTCTTAAAGGACCAGCAATGTCTTACGTGCCTTATTTGTTAATACTGTTAGTGATTGTTAGGCAGCTTACTCTAATTATCTGCAGCAGTATTCCGAGGCCAATGTATGAATATTATGTGATCTGTGTGACACAGGGTTGCTGAATGAATAAATGAATTATGTTTATCTCATTGCAAAAGAATATTGGCTAAACAATTATTTTTTCTCAGCTGTTTTTGCATCAAATGTAGCATCGCTTCTACTGTGTTTTGTGATGGTACAGATTTTTTTTTTTTTAATTTGTTTTCCATAAAGGACTTGTAACAAAGGGTTAAAAACAAATGTTGCCTGAAAGTGAAACAGTCATGTTATCGTTACTACGACCAGTCTGAATAGTAGTGTCGGTTCAGATTTGAATTCCTCGATGTATCATATTTTCAAATGCCCTGAAGTCCTGTATTGGTACAATGTATATAATGTCGAGTACAAGTTGAGGATCTCCAAACTTGCTATCCTGCTTTCCCTTTGTTAACCTGTCTATGTCAGGGATGCCACTTTTCTGGAAATTTCCGGACTCCCAGAAATCTTTTTGAGTTCAATATGCGGAGAACACTTTACCGGAGAGACTGCTACATCACTGTATTTATTTTTCCTGGAAAAAAAAAATGTCCGTTACTTCGTTGCTTGCAAAATAAAACTAGATCCACAGTGACGAAGACAATTGTTTTTTTTATTCAACTGTTTTATGAGAGTTTATGTCAATAGTCAACCGTCAATTCCCAAGGTCACACCTCGCATATTTTGGCGTAATTTTAAAAATGAAAGTCAAGACGCTTCGAAACATGCGTTCTTCTGGAGGACTCTGTCGCCTACAGCAAAACGATGTTGTTCCTGATTATCATACAACTACGGTTAATTGTGCAACTAAATCTCAAGCAGAAAAAGAAATTTACTCAAACTTTGAGAGTAAGAATAAAAAGAGCAAAGAACAATGTTTATCTACATGCTATGTCTTTTCATTATTTAGTCAATTTGGATAACATTGTTTTATCAGTATTTGCACTGTAGTTGACCTCATCCATGTTACCGATATCAGCCTATACTTTATCTGATCGACACCGAATAATACAGATCTGTCCACCTTCATCCAGTTTTCGTTGTCTTTTCCGACAAATTGATCCTTGCTAGGGTGTGCTTGATCTGATTCAGATTTTTTTTACTATTAATTTTGAGCGACAGAACTTGGGCCAAACCCTTCTAAACTTATCGTTAATTCTAAACTTCATGTGCTCTAGTCTGCTAGCTTACAGTATTATAAAAAAACCCATAAATTAATGTAATCTAGATCTTGATCTAGCTAAGCCTAAATAATTATAACCGTGATGTATCTAATGTGATAGCTACATAGTAGGCTATCGGACGATAGGCACGATCTGCTTGCAATACATTATTTAATTCTAAATTCATTTCTTCTAGATCTAAATTTCTGCTAAATGACATTTTGCCCGGATACATTGTACCCGCATGTTTTGCTCTAATGTTGTTGTTTTTTTAAGAGAAACAACTCTGCTTTTTCCTGTATGAAATGGATGCACACCGCACAGTCAACATTTTGCGGAAATTCAGAGTAATCAAACTAGATCATAGATGTAGAATAAAAGTAAAATTCATGGAGGCAGATTTAATACAAAGCAAGAAAAAATACATGTTCAATCTATAGATCTAAATGAAACCGATAAAGAAGAAAATCTGTTGTACATTTTGTTTACCGGCATATGTCTGTTGACGAGTAAAAGTGAATGTAATACATCTATTTCCTTTAATAAATATGTAACTATTTATCACTTCGAACAAAAATCTTGAAAATTTAACCCCAGCCCCCCTCCCCCACTGCTTAAGTTACAGAAATCTAGCCAGGGCTGGTGGCATCCCTACTTTGTGTGTATCTTTGTCTATATCTCTCTATATGTATGCCTCTCTCTCTGTCTATTCCTCTCTCACTTCTCTCATTGTATTTCAGTCGATGCAGCCCTTTTCAAGATTGTCCCTGTTTAAATGTACCAGGATATAGCTTTTTTATTTTGAAATTTTGTACTTTTCACCATATCCTTGTTCGCAACGGTTAAAATTTAAACGGTGCAAGTTGTGTGAATCAAGGGATCCTATCTTTTTTGCATTTCTTTATATGAACTGTACTCCTGAGAAAAATAAAAATAAAATACTTCCACAAAATAAAAAAAAATAAAAATTATGTCCTGTTTTCCTGTGACTGCATTGCTACTTTTATGTTCAATCACATGATACAGTAAACAACTTAAAATGTAAGTCGACGCCAAGCAATCTTTTTTGGCCTTTTGATGGGAAGAGACAAGCTGGAACGTGTTCTGACGGCTGGAATGATTGAAACCGAGTGCAGATGTATGTTGTTTCTTAGCTTCCAGTATCATCTCTAAATAAGATATATTGTGGCAAGACTTATGTCTGACAAGTTTACATGCTGCCGCACAGAGACAGTGCCGGATACAAGGACTGTCTCAACTCTCAACTGAACAAAACTTACACTGATCCAACCAGTAGGGGACGAGTGGCCAGAGCGGGGCTTGAGGGGGGGCGCGGTGGTCCAGGGTTAGAACATCGGCTTCCGACGCAAAAGGTCCCGAGTTCGAATCCTGGCTGTTGCGTTCCGTACTGGTTGGGTCGGTGTCAATATACTACGGACCTCCTGCACCAGAAGCCAATGTTCTACCCCATGTCAGTATAATGTGACCGGCTGAGACAGGAGCAGGATCTGACAAAGTTGAGTTGGTTTTAACGTCCCACAGCAGCACTATATAGCCTATATTGTGGACGGGCCCCAAGACGGACGTCTGACAATTTTATGTGCTGCCACACACGAGACAGGGCGGGGATACCGTGACTCCTGTCTCAGCCGGTCACATTATACTGACACCGACCCAACCAGTAGGGAACGCAACAGCCAGGATTCGAACTCGGGACCTTTTGCGTCGGAAGCCGATGTTCTAGCCCTGGACCACCGCGCCCCCCTGTCCTGACTGGATATGCTGTGCCGCTTTAGACCAAAAGATTTTCCTACTTTGGAAAATACATTATACTGCGGAAAGAAAGGACATATAAATTATTCATCAAGTCAAAGGGCGCAGGCTCAAGTGGCTGCTGGATCGGAAAAGTAAAGTAAAGTAGACCAAAAGATTCAGGAAAAAATATAATGGTCAAGTTGACATGACTTAAGCAGTTATTGTATTTAGGAGTTTTTTTTTTAGCACAACATGAAAATTCTGCTAAAGTATTTGATGAACATTAGATCAATGAATCAAAACCAAAGAAAAGTAATTGCATTATAATTTTTTTTCTGAACAATAAAAATTATACATTCAAATTTGCAATGTATATAGTTAACATATCCATGGTAAATAAACTAAAAAAAAAAAACAAGGATTCAGTATAGATAAATTGCAATACAGTACAGCTACAAGAGATAAGCCAGTACAGTAGATTAACATATGAACAAGATAAAAACAAAAAGAATTGAAACAATAAACAGATATGCATCATACATAACAACCCATGGATACCATCAGCTGCACATTATTTGCATTGTCCATAAACAAAGGGAACCAACCGAAACTATTACTTAGCCTTGTAAAATTTAGTAAAGAGGGTCTTATTAAATTTATTTCTTTGAAAAAAGATTAAACTTAGCTGTATCTCGTTACAGTGTGATGGTAAAAAATGCCAGTACAATAATGTTTTCACGCGTCTAAAAATTATTGTGTCCATTATCATGCCATTCTGTAAAATAATGTTGCATTAATATGTTATTTAAACGGTTCTATAAATTCATGCATCTATCATTATGTTGTTTTCAAGGATCTATAAGTTGTTGCATCCGTTGTCAAGTTGTTTCCACAGCTCTTTAAAGTTTTTCCTAAAGTGTGCTGTTTTCAAAGTTATATATATATATATAT
>RQTK01001332.1:95507-109893 GCA_003991915.1 Elysia chlorotica
TTTTTTCTGCATTTCTAGGGCTCATGTTGGTTATGGCGAGCCCGTCGTCTCTATATAGCCCAACATTGATGTTGAGGTGCTGTAGCTGGGAAAGGAGAAAGAGGCCTACAAGTTCGCATATTTCCGCACCGTCATAGCTTCCCATGGTCACGTCAAAATTCGAGCTCTTTTTGCACCATGGTTGTCCGTCTTTGAATAGTGTTGTTTTCCTGGTGTGCATTATAATTTGAATGTCTTCTGCTGTTATTCTTGAATGCTTTGATGCGAATTCGAGTGATTTTTGTAAGAGTTTGATTGATATGGACGGGTAAAAGTCGTATATATATATATATATATATATATATATATACGTTTGCCATACATATACAAATAAACTTTTGCTATAGCAGTGTGTTAGTCTTACCTGTGGGTGCGTCCTTGAACCCGTACATCCTCCAGTTGAAGGCCGCCTGGAAGGGGTCAGCGTTAGCCCAGGAGGTCAAATATCCAACCTTGGCAAGGTCATGCCAGATCCAGGGGAACTTGTCCAGGGTGGTCGCGTATTTGTGATTCACCCTGGAAATTACGTTCCAAACAGAAATGATTCAGAGGCGTTATAAGGTGGTTCTATCTACCCATGGAGTCTAAAGATAGAGACTGCAGAACTTAATGTCCTTATGTACCAGAGAAAATGGTAAATGTACTCGCTCGAGTTAAAAAAAAATAACATACAAACGGCATCATACACACCAGATATGTCTCATTGTTATTTTAAAGTAGTATATAACCTTTTGTTTGTGTTATTCACAGTAGATGAGTACACATCCAAAACATGTACCTGAATTCCGGGACACACTTCACGACCATATAATTAACACATTGACAAATTTAACAAAAAATCATAAGTTATAATAAACACCCACATGCCTAAAAACGCAAAGACGCTTCAATACAACCATTTATACCTAAAACGACAGGCATGTCATTAGAGCAAGCTCGTATACTTACAGTCAACTCTCTAAACAAGGAGTCAAATACACACCCATTTACATAGGACACGTCACAAGAGCTTCTACACATAATTATTCATGCTTGAAATGCAGGCAGTTAAAATGACAATTGTGTTGGGAAACAGTCATGCACACATTTATAACTATGTCTAACAAAGAAAACACATATATGTAACACACATATGTAAAATATATGCCCAAAACGGTTTCTAACAAAACTCTGTGATCAACTGTAATGGTGAACTGGCTATGATGCATTATAACTAACTAAAAAAAGAACAACAACTAAGTAACATTTCCTAACTAACCAAGTAATTTATCTAACATACTAAAACGATACCAATAAATAACTGACCTACATTCCGGCAGCTCCCACTCGAAACTTCCCGTCAACATCGGCAGAATCACCGCGGTAGTGCCGTCGCCGACGATATTGTGACCCGTGAGTTCGATTCCCTTCATGGTATCCTTGAAATATTTCCTCGTCTTCTTCAGGCGGCGGTGCCAGGACATCCGCGACATGGAATCGAATCCTAGAATCGCGATACTCAGTCCCTGGAAACCGGACAGCAGAGGATCGGCGTCTCGGGACCGGTCGGCACGATCCTGGTTGTAGTGAACACCCGAATAGACCACCGAGTTGTCGGCACCTTTCCCGTCAGAACACACGCCTTTAAAAAAGTCGGACACCATCTTGAAACCATTGGGTATGTTTTTGATGGGCACAGCGAACCCGCTCTTCGACTCGCTCTCCCGTTTGAGAGGGAAGTAATCGCAGGTGAAGTTTTTGTATTTGGCCAGGGCCGCGGGCGAGAAGTAAACACTTCCGTTCCGGACGTGCAGCCATTCCTCTTTAGTGCACTTGGGCATGCGCGGGGTCTTGACGTAACGGAGCATGACGGGATCCGACTCGGAAAGCCGCGGGTGCACGCACGTTTGCGTACGGCTTGGTGCGCTCCCCTCAGTTTGCGCACGGCTTGGTGCGCTCCCCTCAGTTTGCGCACGGCTTGGTGCGCTCCTCTCAGTTTGCGCACGGCTTGGTGCGCTCCCTTCAGTTTGCGTCATAACTTTGGAAAGTGTTGTATTGCGTAACTTCCTTTCTGTATCCTTGCCAGAAGTTTGATTGAATGGGATCCGCCGAGCAGAAGATTTCACTCTTACACCGCCAGAAGTAGAAGTACCGTGAGCTTCAGACACGTCAGGTCTTATTTTACCACTAGAGTTGGTGTTGTTCTGGTCACGGCTGTGGAGAAAGGACTTGATCTCGAACACATAGGGCGGGGTCAGAAAGGTCAAGGTCACGAGGAGGACGCACGAACCCAAGCCCAGCAGAAGGGCGAACGTGTGAGCGTGTGTCATGTGGAGATTCTTGCATATTGCCATCATGGCGGCCAGCGTTCTTCCCCCTCAAGAGGCCGGTCTAAGGGCGCCTCTAGATTCTTATCACAAAGATAGCATCTGTGGCGGCTAACGCTAGGCCTCGATCTATATCTGTTTCTGGTGGACTGACTTTATTGAACGTTTGAACTTGCTGACTGGCTGGCTGTTTGTGGCTGTGCTGACATTTTATCACATGCACACGCCACTATGATAGATTGTTAAGTTGGTCTCTCTCTCTCTCTCTCTCTCTCTCTCTCTCTCTCTCTCTCTCTCTCTCTCTCTCTCTCTCTCTCTCTCTCTCTCTCTCTTTCTCTCTCTCTCTCTCTCTCTCTCTCTCTCTCTCTCTCTCTCTGTCTCTCTCTCCTGCCTTTGTCTTTCCGTGTTTGCCTCTATCCCGATATCTCACTGCTTTTTTCTCTGTCCCTAAGTTTATTACTCTATCTCTATATATATAATCTATCTGTCATGCAGTTTGTCTCAGTCCTTCTACTATCTAGTTACAAGAACAAACTGCTTGCCTATATCGGCTCAATTACTTTCATTGCTATCCGCTTGAATTTCGCAATGTAGACTCTGCAGGAAATGAAATAGTGCTATGGGAAAATTCAACTTCTATCCCCTCCAGTTCTCCGTCTCTGTCTCCTCTCTTTCCCCTCGTCCCACTACTCCTCTATCTCTCTCCCTCACTCGGCTGCTCCTTCTTTCTCCCTCCTACTTTCACTCTTCGACTTTCTCCCTCCCTCTCTCTCCCCTACTCACTCTCCTCCTCTCTCCCTATCCTCTCCCCTCGATTGAGAAAATGAGCACCGTTTGTAGTCTAGTGTGTTAAGTTCCAGGATTCTCTGTTTATGAAACAGGCCAAATCCGGCGGTCACGTGATTACAGGAAACAATTTTGTGTCTGGTTCATTACGACACTGAGCTGAGCAGGTCCTGGAAATCGAGGCCAACGTTCGCTGAGAAAAGGTCAAAAGTCAATGGTGATAGAGTATCATAGATATTATAGACACCCTCCTGCATGCATGGATCCTGACTCGTCTATCTTTCCCAGCCGGATGTGTGCAATTGTGCATCTGGAATGAAAGGAAACGTGTACTGACATTATGTTGGCAGTTTACCCACGGAAGCCCAAGCCCTGAGACTAGCCTCAATTGTTGGACATTCTTTGCATAACAAATGCTCTTTCCTATTTGTGTTTCATCCTAGGTTCCTCGTATAGAGAGGTAGGACAACAAAGTACATATATAGCGATTATGTTTCAAGACTAAAGAATGACAATTTGAGGTGGCGACACTTAAGAGTTAGTAGCGGGGATTATGGGACTTTTGTCTAAGCCAGTCACATGAAATTCAAACTGACACAAACCCAACCGCGAAATAATGAAACCCAACAAATTATTTAGTTTTTGTGATCGTGGGTTCGAACCGGGAATAGATCTGCCGATTTAGAACCCAAACGCGCAAACGCGCAACCAGTTTCGCACTTAGAGACCAGGTTAATGTGCCGATTATAAACTACCTGTAGTTTGACCCAGTCGGTGCTCGATTTAAGATCCGTTTAGGCGGGTGATGGAACTAGAAGGTTATGAAGCCCTCTTAAAGTTCACAAACGCGCATTTGTTGCTCAGTGTGTCTGACAAATGGGTGATGATAATTAATTTTGCCAAAATAGTTACTTCAAAATATCACTAGTTTTAGTACTTTTACGTTCTAGCTGTTGTGAGTGACTTTCCACAACGTTCGAACGGACAAACCCAACTGTTCGCATTGAGAACGTGAGAGGTTTAAAAAGTATAAAAAAAATTGGTTTTTGGGGAAATGAATTATCGAGTGTGTAGGTTAAATAAGAGATAGTTAAAGAGAGAGAGAGAGAGAGAGAGAGAGAGAGAGAGAGAGAGAGAGAGAGAGAGAGAGAGAGAGAGAGAGAGAGAGAGACAGACAGAGAGAGAAGAGAGAGAGAGAGAGAGAGAGAGAGAGAGAGAGAGAGAGAGAGAGAGAGAGAGAGAGAGAGAGAAATATAGAGTAAGTTATGGTGAAATCGGGACAGGTTAAAAAAAAATATTTTTATGGTCACTACAAGGACTACTATTAATTCCACATTAACTTCTATGCATCACAGCGATAGGCGAGAATTCCCGTTTTAGTCTACATTACAGCATTTGCGATCCGTAAAGCCATTACTGATGACATAATCACACACCTTTGTCTGATCGCTCATTGGCTCTGTAAGTAAGAGATAGTTAAAGAGAGAGAGAGAGAGAGAGAGACAGACAGACAGACAGACAGACAGATCACACAGAAGTCTAGATAGAGCTATGATCGACCGCCGGTGCAGATTTCCTTACTTATCGTTCTCGTTTTTGGAGTGGGGGATCTTAACGCAAGGCCTATATTATCTAGAACTCTGTGGTTCACACTACACAATGTGTTCCCACCTGAATCTAGGCGCCTTGGCCGTCGAGCTGTTATCGAAGGGGGGTAAGTACCCTCTATTGACCCCCCCCCCCCCCCTCCCCCAGGGGAACCTAGGAGACGTTAAACCCGGAGAGAGGGAGAGAATTATCTCCCTCCCTCTATAGAGAACTGAAGAAACGATAAAAATCTGCTACTCGGATAAACATGATATAGTATAATAGTTTTCAAACAGACGCTTTTGCGTTACTAGACCTACATCAAAATTAAGTACATTGAACTACACAATCCCACATGTTCATGCTAAAATCAATTTAAAAAAATTGATTTAATATGATTTTCTTGTTTGATTTTCAAAGTTTACACTATTTCTTTTAAACCCAACAGTATTGTCAATTTAATGGAATGTAAAAATAATACCGCATAGTAAAACTAAGACCTTGGATGGCGACTGGCTACTCGAAACACCACGACTGACACTATTTCACAAAAAAGTCCCAAATCTTAAATAAATACACGCTATCGCACACTGTAACCTTGTACATGTATAATGATAACGATACCGATGATGATACCAATAACGATACCGATGACGATACCAATGACGATGAAGATGACGATGACGATGATGATGATGATGATGATGATGATGATGATGATGATGATGATGATGATGATGACGATGATGATGACGATGATGATGATGATGATGATGATGATGATGATGATGATGATGATGATGATGATGATGATGATGATGATGATGATGATGATGATGATGATGATGATGATGATGATGATGATGATGATGATGATGATGATGATGAGGATACCAATGAGAGTTGTCATTCAAGGCTATAATACAGGCTCTGTGAACTACAAGACGATATCTGACGATCTAATCACGCCTTTTAGACATGAAGTTGATTGAACGCTGGTGCAGACTCCCCTTCCTATCGTCTTTGTTTTTGCAAAGGGTCCGTCATCGCAAAACCTCTACAGTTTAGAACTCTATGGAGCACACTATTCCACCGGAGTCTAGGCAACTTGACCGGTGAGCTGTAATCTTAAGGGGGTATAAGAGCCCTCTCCTATTGACCCCCCAATAAAATCCCCAGAGAGCGTCTTGGCGGGGAGTCCAGTATACAGTACAGATTCCCCCCGCCCCGCCCCGTCTCCCTGATGGTGGCAGCACTCGGTGACTTGACTGAGTCCTGGGTGTGGTAACAGCATAGATTTGTAAATAGTGTTATTTATAGATCTATGGGTAACAGGCATTTGGCTCCATGTATGAGAGACGCTCTCTTAGTTAAACGTCTCCTAAGTAACAGGTTGCAAGACATGTTCTGACAACTTTACGTCGTGCCAAGGGGGTTGGGTTGGGGTTGGGTTGGTTTAACGTCCAACAGCAGCACTATATAGGCTATATTGTGGACGGACCCCAAGACGGACGTCTGACAATTTTAAGTGCTGCTACACACGAGACAGGGCTTCTGTCTCAGCCGGTCACATTATACTGACACCGACCCAACCAGTAGACGTCGTACCAAACACAAGACAGTGTGGTGATGCCAAAGCACATGTCTCAGCTGGTCGCTTTGTATTAGACCTATAACATAAAGGTCTTCAAGATACGATAAATTTAGAATTGGGCGTTCTTTAAAAACTAGTTACTTACCCATGTCCACTGTCCAAGCTTGCACTCTCTTTGGCGCTGTTCCTTGAATTAGAAATTTACCCAAACTAAGAATAGGATAGAGATACAGCAATCATCGCTTCAGTCTGGATCTGTGTGTGTATCTAATATCCAAGCTGGGTATCTCTCTCCTCTATCTCTCTCTCTCTCTCTCTCTCTCTCTCTCTCTCTCTCTCTCTCTCTCTCTCTCTCTCTCTCTCTTCTCTCTCTCTCTCTCTCTCTCTCTCTCTCTCTCTCTCTCTCTCTCTCTCTCTCTCTCTCTCCTTCATGAGTTATGATAATTAAGGCTGTTCCTTCCTTCCTTCTTTAAACTTAGTAAAAACTATGCGTGAACCTTACTCAACTGCCTTAACTTCAAGAAATAAATAAACGTGAGCATGCGTAACGCGAGCTTCACCTATCAATTAAACTTCGAGCTGTTTTTTGTGAGACGCCTCGCTAGAATCTATTGTTTCTGGTCTTACCTGTTTACGTGTTACCCCAGTATGTCTGTTCAAACTAGGTTATTATAACTTTACAGGAAAAGACAGTAGAATGTGTAGGCTCATTTAAGTACCTTGGTCAACGTATATGAAATGAAAACACAAATAATATTATTGAAAAACTTAGACCAAACATTTCTGCCTGAGAAAACTAAGAACCTTTCAATGTCCCAAAAACTGTGTTAAACATTTTTAATATTTTACATATCCATTCTTACCACGCACCAGAGCTTTGACCTTCACCATTTTATGTTGGGGTGAAAATTTGGGAGAACAGGAAAAAGACAGATTAAACAAAATTATCGTTAAACCGGATGGTGTGGTTAAACCGGATGGTGTGGTTGGGCGGCGATAAGACAATATTTTGATGCACTTTGTAAATGCACAAGACGAAAGAGATAGTTGATCACAAGACAGATCCTCTCCACGACGAGTTCGACAGTATATTTTAACAGAGTGGAAAAGTTAAGATGCCGAAGGTCCGAACCAAAAGATACAGACTTTTTTGCCTCGATTTATACCTCTTAACATGAAAATTTCATTAAATTCTACTTTCATTCTTATTTTTTACCGATGTTTTTTTATGCTTCTGTTGTATAGAGTGTATCCCCCGTGAGGAACGAATACAGATTTCCGTGTCGCTGCTTCCTGTACTATATTGTCCCCAAATTTCACAAGTGACCAAGGCTTCCCATAATAGCAGGCCAAGTCACCGAAGTAGAGAAACATTTTCATTTAGAGTCCAAGTGAACTATGCCATAAAAAGGGTGGAAACAGTTGGACCATTTCTTAATAATTATGGAAGTGTAGGCTGAGCAGGCTGAACAAAACTGGCTCTCTGAGTATCAATCTAAACTTGGTATCTTAATGTTTTATAAGAGATAAATAACTGTCACACATATTACACTAAAATCGTTTTACTCCGATCATTGCGGTGACTTTGCCTGTTCTTGGGGAGGTCTCCATAGAGACGCAAACAATCATGTAGCTTAGTCCTAAAAAAATAATTAGTCTGTCTCTTTTGCTGTTCACTGTGCAATCACTCACTGCACTATACGCCCGAGTCCAGATACAGCAATCATGATTGCACTCTTCAAATGGTTGAAGCCTACCTCTGTGTCTCGTGGGTCTAAGGCTGACGCTACATGCTTCACGTTCCACGCTACACGCTACACGTTTCATACCCTGGGCCATATAACTTCAGACTATCATGCTACATGCTTCATATTTTGCCAGAGACAGAGGGATTCTGTTTTATTTTCTCCGAAGATGACTTCTTCTGACGAAGATGTTCTGATTTTGCTTTTGTTACGAAGGAGACGAAAACGAAAGAGACAAAGCATAATATGGTGCCGAGAACATTTCCTTCTCAGACAATCACGGGGAAAGTTCCAGCGTACATTCCTTCATCTTCTTGAAAATCTTGATGAATAACTCTTTTTCATTAATGCGAGGATCTCGTACAGTACTTACATACACAGAGGAAAATACATAACTAAAGTACAAACTTCAAATCTGCCAGGAACGCAAGGAGGACTGTGGGGCTTGCCCAGACATTTGACTTTGTGGCAGGTTTTGAAAAGGAATGTACTACTAGTACTAGTACTAGTAGGATGGTGATGGTGCTGACATTGAACTACTGAGGGGAGATGTATTTGAAGTAATGTAATTATACGATATAGGTAGAAATGTCCCTGATGATTTTATTGAGCGCAAAGTTTTTAAAATAGCTGTAATGTTTGCAGCGAGAACTTCTGGAATCGATCATCATCCAGAGTTTCTAACCGTAGCATGATGGTGTCCTTGTCTCATCTCTCTCCTTTTATCGATATCTATCTATCGATCGATCGATCTCGCTCTCTTTGTCTAGCGACATTTATGAATGAACCAAGTTTACTTTTGTGTAGAGTCAAAAGCTCTTTTAACTCATCCCAAGTTTGAGCTCTCTGGTCTTTACTCTTGTAGTCGGGCACACGAGGATGCCCTCACCATTTCAATCAAATTTTCCTTGTAGTTGTCTATGTTCGCCGGGTCTAGAACTAGACGTGAAGCAAAAAAGTGAAGCGTGTAGCGAGTCCCGTGTAGCGTGTGGTGAGTTGTATGGCCCCGCATAAGAGAGACATTGAGTTTCCACTTTTCTATACACGTGAAGCATGTAGCCTGAAGTTCTATGACCCGTCAGCCTAAGAGGCATATTATTCTAACTGCATGTTGTCAAAAAGAACCGTTACAATACTTTGCGCCTAGACTCGCGATCTATGCCCGATGCCAGCTAGAGGCCTCTCTGTACCACAAACTCCGCTGGAAAAACAATACCTATGTACTCCTGAAAAAGAGCTGTATCTTTTTTCCAGGTGGTCTAGCTGTATTCCTACTACCTGCACTACATGACTGTATATCCCCACTGTATACCCCCGACCTTTAATCCACGACCCATGAAAGAGATATATAGCAATCTACTTATTAAAAAATATATTCCACCTTTGTATTGTGTCCGGCCTGTCCTTATGTTTCTATACCATACCCATTCTCAGGGGGGGGGGACGCTGCCTCTCTGATCCATGTTGTAAGTAGAATTCATGCTCAACTTCGGATATCTATACAACCATGTTCTCCTTATAAAGCTGAAGTCTACGCCTAAAGTGCTAACTGCCCGATGTAGATATAATGTCTTTCTGCTCTCTGCCCTACGTAGATACATGTCCTCTGCTCTCTGTCCTACGTAGTAGATATGTCTTTCTGCTCTCTGCCCTACGTAGATATGTCTTTCTGCTCTCTGTCCTACGTAGACATATGTCTTTCTGCTCTCTGTCCTACGTAGATATATGTCTTTCTGCTCTCTGTCCTACGTAGACATATGTCTTTCTGCTCTCTGTCCTACGTAGACATATGTCTTTCTGCTCTCTGCCCTACGTAGACATATGTCTTTCTCTCTCTGCCCTACGTAGATATTGTCCTCTGCTCTCTGCCCTACGTAGTGCTCTCTGCCCTACGTAGATATGTCTTTCTGCTCTCTGTCCTACGTAGATATGCCTTTCTGCTCTCTGCCCTACGTAGACACATGTCTTTCTGCTCTCTGTCCTACGTAGATATGTCTTTCTGCTCTCTGTCCTACGTAGATATATGTCTTTCTGCTCTCTGCCCTACGTAGACATATGTCTTTCTTCTCTCTGTCCTACGTAGATATGTCTTTCTGCTCTCTGCCCTACGTAGATATATGTCTTTCTGCTCTCTGCCCTACGTAGATATATGTCTTTCTGCTCTCTGCCCTACGTAGATATGTTTTTCTGCTCTCTGTCCTACTTAGATATATGTCTTTCTGCTCTCTGCCCTACGTAGATATGTTTTTTCTGCTCTCTGTCCTACGTAGATAGCCTACATGTCCTCTGCTCTCTGCCCTACGTAGATATGTCTTTCTTCTCTCTGCCCTACGTAGATATGTTTTTTCTGCTCTCTGTCCTACGTAGATATATGTCTTTCTGCTCTCTGTCATACGTAGATATAATTATGTCTTTCTGCTCTCTGTCCTACGTAGATACATGTCTTTCTGCTCTCTGCCCTACGTAGATATGTCCTCTGCTCTCTGCCCTACGTAGATATACGTCTTTCTGCTCTCTGCCCTACGTAGATAATTATATGTCTTTCTGCCCTCTGTCATACGTAGATATAATTATGTCTTTCTGCTCTCTGTTCTACGTAGATATATGTCTTTCTTCTCTCTGTCCTACGTAGATATGTTTTTCTGCTCTCTGTCCTACGTAGACATACGTCTTTCTGCTCTCTGCCCTACGTAGATACATGGCTTTCTGCTCTCTGCCCTACGTAGATATGTCTGTCTGCTCTTTGCCCAACTTAGATATATGTCTTTCTGCTTTCTGTCCTACATCCACGACGTCCAATAGCAATACAAAAACCCATGCAATTATTAAAAAGCTATAGTCTACGACAAAAGACCTACCTTTGCTCACTGATCTACGAGGGTTGATAATTATCTTTCTGCTCTCTGCTCAGAAATACACAAATGATGTACACCTGAAAAGCCTGCAGTCTTACCTGAATTACTCGTGTCCACTGCCCGCTGCAAGATATTCTCGAACTCCGAAAAGGAAACACAAAACAATAACGATGTACTCCTTTAAAAGAAACAACTGTTAGAAATCCTTCTCAGTCGTACAGTTCGGTGCCTTGGCTGGGGTGGTTGTTTGTAATCTACTTTCGATAGATGTACTCCATACAAAAAAAATACAACTGTCAGAAGATCTTATATATGATACTGTAAACGTATCCTGACCGAGATAACTATTTTTTGCCTCCTGCGACAGAGATACATCAGCCATGTACATTGTAGTACATGAAAGTCTGCAGTCCTCTGTCAAAGGTTGTGATTTGTCACTCAACTCCACTAATGCACTATAGCAGGCCTACATGTAATACTTGTGTATTATCACGTAAATAATCACTCACTCCTTCAACAATAACGAAAAACAAAACAAAAAAACTTGAGTCTAGCTCTGATCCTGTGTGTATGAATGTGAAGACACTTCCCCGCTCGCACGCTCCCTGTACTAGATTTTTATCGCCGGTCCAGGATATAGATCTACAGAAACGATTTACACGACTGTACCCTGTACCCCTTAAAAATAAAGTTTACCCTCCATGAGTTTTTACCGAGGTTCCAATAGCCACTGTCCACGCTCGGGTAGGTAGAGCTGCTCTCTTGGCCCCACTGCCCACTGGAGTCCAGATATCTCGCGCCGGTCGACTCCGCCCTGATGTGGTGGTCAGGTAGGCCCAGCGAGGTGTGACTACTGTGACTAGAGGTGCGACAAACACACAGCCTGGCCGCTTGCTGATTGTTTGTAGTCCTGTCGCTCTAGTTTTCTGTATACTAACGCACTTCGTACAACTTGGTATCTCTGCCTCTCTCTGCATTTCTCTGTACCAATCTCTGTTTTTTCTGTCTTTGTGTCTCTCTAACTCTCTCTCTCTCTCCCTCTCTCTCCCCCTCTCTCTCTCTCTATCTATCTAGACTTACTAAGCCAATTAGCGATCAGAAGAACGCGTGCCTAAGGGGCGTAATCGCGTCACCCACTCTGTCGTGTGAATCGGCAAAGCCTGTAATAATCCTCAAGCAGGGGGTAGTTTGTCTCCCCTGAAAATGACAAAGCATTGCGATTGCTCGTTGGACGAAGAAAATAGCTCAGTCCAAATCTGGGTAAATTGATACTGGGGTGTTTAACAAGACAATTACTGAGCCGGTAGGGTACAGTTAGAGAACATTCATTGACATGTAGATCTAAATGGCCCGGGTTAGAGAGATGTTGGTTAGTGGTTTAACTGTCTCTCTCTTTCTCTCTCTCTCTCTCTCTCTCTCTCTCTCTCTATCTATCTATCTCTCTCTCTTTCTCCTTTCTCTCTCTCTCTCTCTTTCTTCCCCCCCCCTTTTTCTCTTTACACTCTCTCTATAATTATCTCTCAATCTCTCTCTACTCTCTACTCCTCTCACTCTCCCTCTCCGTTATCTCTCTGTCTCTGTGTTTCTCTCACGCTCTCTCTTATTCCATTCTCTATCTTATCTCTCGCTCTCCCTCTCCCCGTTATCTCTCTGTTTCTCTGTGTTTCTCTCTCTCCTTTTCCTTCCCCCCCCCATCTCTTGTCTCTGTGTTTCTCTCTCGCTCTCTCTATAATTATCTCTCAATCCCTCTCTCAATCTCTCTCTCAATCTCTCTCTATCTCTCTCCTGCTCTCCCTCCCCGTATCTCTCTTTTCCTGTTTTACACTCTCTCAGTCTCTCTATCGTCTTTGTTATTAGAGGCTTACAAACAGACATAGAGAGAGAAAAAGAGAAGAGAGAGAGAGAAGAGAGAAAGAGAATGGAGAGAGAAGAAAGAGAGACATAGTCACATAGAGAGAGAGTTAGAGAGACAGAAAGATACAGAGAAATGCAGAGAGAGGCAGAGATACCAAAGACACAGAGGCAAAGTGAATGATTCAGAGAGATAGAGACAGATAGACAGAGGAATCAGAGTCAGAAACAGCAGGACGACCAGGGAGTTAGAAAGACATAGACAGAGAAAGAGAGTTAGAGAGACAGAGAGATAGAGACATAGAGACAGAAACAGAAAGAGAGAGAGAGAGAGAGAGAGAGAGAGAGAGAGAGAGAGGAGAGAGATTTGAGCTGAGTTGAGCTGAGTTATATTGTGGACGGGCCCCAAGGCTGACGTCTGACAATTTTATGTGCTGCCACACACGAGACAGGGCAGGGATACCATGACTCCTGTCTCAGCCGGTCACATTATTTGACACCGAGGAGCGAAATCTCCAGGACTCGAACACAGACCTTTTGCGTCGAAAGCCGATGCTCTACCCCAGGACCACCCCGCCCGGAGAGAGAGAGAGAGAGGGAGAGAGAGAGGGAGAGAGAGGGGGAGAGAGAGAGAGGGAGAGAGAGAGATAGAGAGAGAGAGAGAGAGATAGATAGAGAGATAGAGTAGATAGATGAGAGTAGATAGAGAAGAGAGAGAGAGAGGGAGAGAGAGAGAGAGAGAGAGAGAGAGAGAGATAAGGGTGAGAAGAAGTTTGCTCTGAGATCGAGTCATGTTGAAGATGCAATTCCGTGTGTATGCTTGTTTTTGTGCTTGTTGTTGTTGTTGTTTTGTTGCTTTTTCTTAGTTGCTAGTTGTTGTTTTTTGTTGTTTTTTTCGTCTTTTTTGGTTATCTTAGAAAATTACTTTCTTTTTTTTCTTCTATGGTAATTATTTAAAGCGATAAACGAATAATGTATAGTAAACTGTTTTTGTTTTGTTTATGGTTTGTTTCAACTTTACGTCCTATTTAAGAATTCTTAACAGAGACAGGCTAACCAGCTGAGACTCGAACTCCAGACCTTTGGCTCGCCGGTGACTTTTAGGACTCGTAACGTTACTTGACATATCTGTAGTGAAAATGAAAATAGAATAGAAATGTATATGTGGCAATGTCTTTCGATCATGAATCATAGCATATTGAGTGATTTGTCAAAGATCACAAAAAATTGAATAGCAGGAGCACTTTTAAAAGATCAATTTAATAGAGTTTATTTCTAGAGGTGAAACTGATTCGGTTCAAGCAAAACAAAGCATAACTTCTTTGGCATTTTAAGAACAACGAATCTGTCAGGGCGATTATTTCTTAGCATAACTACAACTTAGCTTAAATCGTGACAAGCTTAACTCATTTTTATTATGTAAGAACGAGTTAGCATTGGGCTGCTTGGTTCGAGCTAAAACTCATACATTCGGTTGACCGAAGACATTTCAATAAGCTTATAGAAACTTTGCCATTATATGGCACAATATATATTTTAAATGTTTTCTTTTTGATTAATTTGTGTAGGTGTTTTGAACAACTTTGACATGTGTGTGTGTGTTAGCATTGAGAGATATGTCTA
>RQTK01001333.1:0-11035 GCA_003991915.1 Elysia chlorotica
AATTATTAATTAATGAGGAATACAAAATCTAGACCTATATCATTTAAATACAATTATTTGAAAACTAAAAAGGTCACTACATTGGAAAAAAAAAAGCAAATAGGCCATAAACATGAATTTACTAAAGTGAAGGTGAAAATTTTATACTCTTTACCTTTATTTCCCCCTATCTTTTCAAAGCCATAAGAACTGAACTTAATGTGTCAAAATTTATAACAGCTTTGTGTGACATTGTTAATTTTACTTCAAGACAGATTTTATACCTTTGGTGTTGGTGACCATCGCTAAGAGCATTTTATGGATCAACAAATCTAAAATCCAGACACTGTGAAAGTAGAATCTTACATATTGCAATTCTTATACATACCTCATGTTCTAAGAATAATGCTTTTAAGGATCCATTGGACCAATACTCCATTGCAAACGCCAGCAGCTTCATTGAAATCGTGTTTACTCGAAGAAAGTTACCCACAAAAACAACACGCTCAATTTTCTGAGGATAAAAAGGAGTAAAATTAACTTAAATTCCCCATTAATTCATTCACTTGACTGGTTTAATTAAATAAAAGTTCAAAAAGAACTAAGCAGGCCTACAAAAGTTGGGTTAATGGTAACCAACTATAGATTTCACCTTATTCATCAATACAAGTTTGCCCTTCATGAGTGATAGGTTGAATGAAAAATTGTATATGCAACGTTTATGATTAATATAATTCAAACAATAAATCATAACCTATTTACAACACAATCTTGAAGCATATGAAACACACTTTATCAAGTTACTTTTAACAACAAAAATTAACATTGTATCTGTCTCTCAAAGACACTGTCACTAAATCTGGTAAAGTTCTGTTGATTACAAAAGACACATAATCATTTGTCCACTTACTTCTGTTTTAGCACACATCCTTGCAATGGAGCCGATGTTATTTGTTAGGGTGACAAGTGTGGCTCTAGCCAAGTCTTCTTTTTTCGCACTTTTCCTCTTTTCTTTACTCATCATCTGGCCAAAGCTATAAAAAAGGTAGTAAAATGATAACTCACGCAAAACAAAAAATTTTACACAAAAGAAACTCATAACAAAATCTTTGATCTCCTGGAATATTTTGTCTTGAAGATGAACGTATTGCTGATCCACAATGCCTTGCTTCCATATGGACATAAAGAAAGACAAAAATATCCATACCTTCAGATAAAAGCTTGACACCTGCATAGTGCATTCTTATTATCAAAGAATGTTTATTTCCTGCATTAATCTTTTACAAGACTGAAAACTAGGTTTGCAGACATGATCTATCAAACACAGCAAAGTAATATTCAGCACAAGCTACATGTATTGAAAGAAAAAATTAGAAGTTTTACAATCAGAAAAGAGGAGCGTGTCGACTCACTTACCCAAAAGCTTAAATGACTTGCCGATATGGCCAACTTAAGGTAAGTACAGTCCAGTGAGTATGGTGTTGGGGAGAGTGAAGATCCTACAGATAAAGATCATCAGCCTTAAAGAGTTAAGCTCATTGTCAGTTTGTTGTCAGACACCAGGGGCTGGCTGAGGCTAAAGCAAGGCTGTCAGTTTTGGCCAGGAATTGAAACTAAGTACATCTCATTTAGTAAAATCCAGCGACTCAACTGTTAAGTGCTAGCTCTAGTTCTCTTCATGCCACCCTACTTTTCTTTCCTCATTTTCCTCTTTATTACATTTCGTAACCAGTGTCTGTACATAGTTTGATCTAAATTTGAAAGGTATTTTAAATATTCTCTTAAAAGCTCCTAAAAGCACTGTGCCTTCATAAAAAAATAAAACAATTAAAAAACTTCTATTCAGACAATTTCATCATACAAACGTTTACAAATTTACAAAGCTATCAATTACGCACTTTGAGACTGCTTAACAAGAATATAACTTCATAGAACTTTAAAGTAAGATGAAAAAAACCTTTCATGTACAAAACACATTCACACATATAAAGAGGACTGACCTGCTGGCTACAGCATCTCCCTTGAGGCCAAACTTGTTGTAGTCCCCACCATATATGTCTTTCACCAGCTTGTCAATGTTCTCACTGTCACCTCTGGAGGCGAGCTCAATGGCTTCCTCGAAAGTCTCACAGCCAGTCAGGAGACAGCACAAGCCGAGGAATGTTCCACCACCTAAACTAAAAGTTAAAAAACAGACACAAGGCTGATATCATACAAATCTTAGGCCTTTATTTTAACTAGTTTAAACTTTATTGTTACAATGTTATATAGATAAATGTTTGAAATCTGTTAACCATGGAGCAGCTCACATATTCAGAACAAAGTCTGAACTCAAAATATTGGCTAGATCATCTAGCTACCCAAGGTTAAAGACATTATACATAAGATTAACAATACAATTTTGGGAAGCATTAACACCAGCTTTCTTTGTATTTTAGTCTGGCAATATAGCTAAACATGTTAATTAAGACTGGCTACACTGCTATAAATACAAAAAGTAGTACAAAGTTAACCCCCAAAAATTGCTTTGTTTTTATAAGGGATTAATTCACAAAAAAAAATTAAGTTTATGGATAATCTTTGCATTCTGGAGGAGCTTGTGAAGTCTTTTCCGATCATTGAATCATAATAACAACAACAACAACAACAATAACAACAACAACAACAACAACAACAATAATAATAATAATAATAATAATAATAATAATGATAATAATAACAATAATATAAATAATAGCCATAATAATAACAAAAACAACTATATTTAAACCACTGATTTGGAGAAGAGGGAGAAGGAATATTTTCTGATTTCTCAATTGCTGGAATTCATGTATGCAATACATTATTTAGAAAAGAGGGAAGGAGTTAGTGAGAGAGAGAGAGAGAAAAAGAGATAGATAGATAGATAGAGAGAGAGAGAGAGAGACAGAGAGAGAGAGAGAGAGAGAGAGAGAGAGAGAGAGAGAGAGAGAGAGAGAGAGAGAGAGAGAGAGAGAGAGAGAGAGAGAGAGAGAGAGAGAGAGAGAGAGAGAGAGAGAGAGAGAGAGAGAGAGAGAGATGGATAGACAGACAGAGATATGCAGCTTACCTTGTGCCGCTGACTCGACTATACTGAGATTTGGACCTCACAGAGAGGATGCTGACACCAGAGCCAATGTTAACCACCAGGTATGGGTATGGGTCTTGGAAATTAAAAGGCATCTTCTCACAGCTGCTTGGGTCCAAAGGATTGCAAAAATAGTAGCACTCGGAATTCAGGTTGTAGCGGTCAATGTAGTGAATGCCTTTAACTAAAGAGTCCAGTTCATCGTATTTGTGCAGTTGCAGATGAACTTCCTGTGAAAGGAAAGACGATTTACTTATTCAGTATTCTGCATGTTTTTAAGCATAAGACTGGCTATTCATATCATTATCAAGTTAAAAAAAAAAAAAAAAAAATTCTTTTTTACAACAATAAAATAAAAAATGAATAATAGTAAGTCTTCAGGCCGGACTTACACACTCATCCCCCCCCCCCCAAAAAAAAAAACAACAACAAACCCAAATAAAAAACAAACAAAACAAGAATATCAAAACTCCGATTACCAAAAAAACACAAGAAGTTATCCTGACAAATTTTAACTTTTCAATGCCACTTATGGGTGAAAAACATTTTGTGGAGCAGTGCTGGCTTTAAGTTGCAGGGGGCCGTTGGCCCACTCACTCCCTTACGATTGTCCTAAGATGCATAATTTTACAAAGCGTTTAAACATGGTTCGCTTCTTGTGGGGGGTCCGGGGCTCGCGCCCCGCATTAAATCCAACACCGTTGTGAACTGTACGATTCTTGTTTTACAAGACCACAAAAAGACACTGCTTTGGTCGACAAACATGCTTCATGATCTACCACACGTGCATGGACTATAAACAAGACAGATTATATTTTTAAGTAATGACACTGAACATGGCCTGTTTCCTCTATTCTCCATCAACGCAGACAAATATTACAAGGCAAAGTATAATACATTTTGCTATATCATGTCTTGCTTTTAGATATTTCCATACCCCCCCCCCCCTCAAAACATACCTTTTTTCTTCTTCTGAATTCATAAAGAAACCCAACAGTATTCAACATATTGTGTTCCGTTTTCATTCCATCATGCATGAGTTCAAATTTATTTTCATGTAATATGGTGAAAATAGATGTATATTTAGAAGAGTAGTGATGAAAATTGCCCCAAATAGCTGGTCTTTAACGATTAGCCGATTTCTCAAACCCTGACCTCCAGTGAGCTCATGGTGCAAATTTTAAGAGTAAAACCTATGCATTTCTCAATTTGTGTTTCAATCTGTGTTGTTAATTTCTGCAAAAAAAAAAAAAATAGTTTATTGATTTTTTGTGAATTTCTTTCTGAACCATATGGTTTCATTGAAGACAATCCATGCATGGGTGAAAAACACCCATATACTCATAAATTAGCCTTGGCAATGGTTACTATCTCTGTCTCTTTCCTTCTCTCTGAGCCTTTATCTCTCACTCTCTCTAACCCTCTCTCAAAAGGTATACATGTATCAGGCTATTAGCTATGACTCTATACCCACTCATCCTTCCCCTGCACTTCTCTCTCCACTTGTTCATCCACATGCACCCCCTCTTGCTCCTCCTGTTCCTCCGCTTGCTCCTCTTCCTCCTTTCTCTGTTCGTCTGCCCGTTCCTCCTCCTCCTGATCCTCCGTATGCATCTTCGCTTGCTCTTCCTCTCCTCATTCTATTTCTCAGCCTGCTCCTCCTCTCCTTCCCTGCAACTTCTACTGATATTTCTACTGTAGACTAGATAGTTTATCAATCATGAAAAAATAGACTTACAGATTCAAACACATCCTCAAACATGAAGAGAGAGAGAGAGAGAGAGATGGATAGACAGACAGAGATATGCAGCTTACCTTGTGCCGCTGACTCGACTATACTGAGATTTGGACCTCACAGAGAGGATGCTGACACCAGAGCCAATGTTAACCACCAGGTATGGGTATGGGTCTTGGAAATTAAAAGGCATCTTCTCACAGCTGCTTGGGTCCAAAGGATTGCAAAAATAGTAGCACTCGGAATTCAGGTTGTAGCGGTCAATGTAGTGAATGCCTTTAACTAAAGAGTCCAGTTCATCGTATTTGTGCAGTTGCAGATGAACTTCCTGTGAAAGGAAAGACGATTTACTTATTCAGTATTCTGCATGTTTTTAAGCATAAGACTGGCTATTCATATCATTATCAAGTTAAAAAAAAAAAAAAAAAAATTCTTTTTTACAACAATAAAATAAAAAATGAATAATAGTAAGTCTTCAGGCCGGACTTACACACTCATCCCCCCCCCCCCACAAAACATACCTTTTTTCTTCTTCTGAATTCATAAAGAAACCCAACAGTATTCAACATATTGTGTTCCGTTTTCATTCCATCATGCATGAGTTCAAATTTATTTTCATGTAATATGGTGAAAATAGATGTATATTTAGAAGAGTAGTGATGAAAATTGCCCCAAATAGCTGGTCTTTAACGATTAGCCGATTTCTCAAACCCTGACCTCCAGTGAGCTCATGGTGCAAATTTTAAGAGTAAAACCTATGCATTTCTCAATTTGTGTTTCAATCTGTGTTGTTAATTTCTGCAAAAAAAAAAAAAATAGTTTATTGATTTTTTGTGAATTTCTTTCTGAACCATATGGTTTCATTGAAGACAATCCATGCATGGGTGAAAAACACCCATATACTCATAAATTAGCCTTGGCAATGGTTACTATCTCTGTCTCTTTCCTTCTCTCTGAGCCTTTATCTCTCACTCTCTCTAACCCTCTCTCAAAAGGTATACATGTATCAGGCTATTAGCTATGACTCTATACCCACTCATCCTTCCCCTGCACTTCTCTCTCCACTTGTTCATCCACATGCACCCCCTCTTGCTCCTCCTGTTCCTCCGCTTGCTCCTCTTCCTCCTTTCTCTGTTCGTCTGCCCGTTCCTCCTCCTCCTGATCCTCCGTATGCATCTTCGCTTGCTCTTCCTCTCCTCATTCTATTTCTCAGCCTGCTCCTCCTCTCCTTCCCTGCAACTTCTACTGATATTTCTACTGTAGACTAGATAGTTTATCAATCATGAAAAAATAGACTTACAGATTCAAACACATCCTCAAACATGTATGCTCCTCCACCAGTTGCACAGATACCACTGGCCAGGCCAGAAAATTTTCTGTACTTGGCGAGGTCAATGAAGGCCGGCATCTGTGACGTCGGGAACCGAATAAAGTGAATCCTGCCCTGCCGCCCACAGATGTTTTGCTCTTTCATCTCCAGGTGTACGTCTCTGATCCCTGTGGTCCCGTATGCCGTGCTGCCCATCAGATAGCGATGAATGGTTCTCAGGGTCTGCTGTTCTGCCTGGTCAAAGTCATCAATGTTGTCTGGCTCAAAGTACACCAGTTTGGTGAGTGTTCCTCCTATGTCCATGCCAAACAAAGGCATGGCTGTGGGAAGAAAATAAGACAGAATGTACAAAACAAAAAATAACATAGAGGATGTCAGAAATTTGTACTGATATAATGAAGAATGAAGGGTGGTCTATAAGGCACCCAAATCGCAGAAAAAAACCCAACAAAACAGAAAAGACAGACCAACAAAACAGGTTGAATCAGGAGATAAAAATGGCTTTAAATAGCTACTGTGCAGGCAAGAAAAATGGCACAGGACAGAAAGTATTTCCAGCAGATGGTTTGTAAAGGGTTGTCCTGAGCGTGGGTTGAGTACCTAAGATTCATATGGTCTGAAAGAAAGTGACAGTTAAGTGTGCCGAGGAAAGTAATGGCAACCTCCCTAACAAATACTAAACCCTAGTAAAATAAGGACATTAACCTTTTCCCAACATCATGTGCACATTGATACGCTCTTGAGCTAGTTTATATTGATCTGTACACTATCCTTTTCAAAATAATAAAAATAAAAGCTTTTTTACATTTTAAGAGAATTTCTAAAAATATCCCAAAATAGTGTGCAAACAAGGAATTTGATGTAAAAAGGTTAACTCTTGGTTCCCCCAGGCTCTGTCAAAGACATGGAACGAACTTGACTTTTAAGATTTTAGTCAACACAAAGAGAGGGAATGAACCATTCCTTTCTAATTCAGAACGCATACATACTTTAATAGTCCACTAAGAAGATTTTGCTTGTTGAGAGAGCCAATAGTCCAATCATGTATAAACAGCTCAAGTTTAAACAAAAAAGAATAACAAAAAAAAAAAAAAAAATCACATCTATGAGAAACTATAGGATTTAAAATTTTAACAATGAGCTCAAAGTTGAACAATATGACAAGTACAGCAAGAAAAAACATTTCTTCTTAATCTTATTATTGTATTATTTACTTACAACTGAGTAGATGATAAGTTGGTATGGAAAAAAACTAGAGTGACAAAAAGAGCTTATATGCATGGTAAGCAAAGGGTCTTGAAAGCATGAACAAATAAAGCACCAAAAAAAAAATAAAAAAATAAAACGAAACAACTATTTCACTTTGAAATACTAAGATAAACTGAAAAAAAACAACAACATAGTCATACAAAATATTTCTTTCACAATTACAGTACTATTTTGAACCAATAATGCTTCAGTGCTTGTGTCAACTCTCTTTTCACAGCAATACGGTAGTGCCCAAAAGTAAACCTCTGATTAAATGGATTCTAATGTGATTATCCAGGTCTTCTTAAAATTTTGTAAATCTACTTCTTAAGTAAAAGATTATCTGTAAAAAACAATAATAACATAAATTTTGAACATATTTTTAAATAAAGTAATTAACTTTGTGCTATTCTAATAAAAATGAAAGAAAATTAAGTTTCCAAGTTACCAATGACAAATAAAAAAATTACTAAGAAAAGTCATATTATTAATGACTCTTTCTTTCTGATATCGACACCCCCCCCCCCCCCCCCCCCCCCTCACTAGCTGTAATATTAAAAAAATTGGAAGAATAAGTTTAGAAAAATAATATTACTGTCATTCATAAATAAAAAAAAAAAATTTTAATCAGACATAAGAACATTAAATTAAGATAATATTTTCAAGACTTACAGTTGCTGACAAAAGTTTGATAAATCAACATCTTTCACAAGTATAGTCTCCTTAAAAAACACAGCACTTTTATTTTCTTCTTTAAATTTCCAGAATTCCGTAATCCTCAGCTTTTAAACTGGCATCACTTGAAATTAATGAATGCTTGTCAGTCCCATTTTAATCTACAAACCACTCTATCACTCTTAAGCTTGCTTTGACAATTCAAAGTTTTCAAATAATCAAATGCTAGTGATGACATTTTGCTATCACATGAACAGTTCCAGGGCAGCTCTGATAAAATCCACAACTGAATGCTAATGTCCTTTTATAACCTCCAGGTAATATATATTGCCAAAGTGTGTCAACTGACAGGACATTAGGTAATTACCATGAGTGTGGGTGTGGTAAAATGGTCATTAGACTATGCTATAGCAAACTTGCAAAGCTCAGGAAAATTTGATACTGGCCCTACTATTGAAGTATTTATAATAAGCTACTCAAACTATCACCTATGTTTGTCAAGGGAAGGCAAGCTTTTTTACCAACAGAAAACTTTAATATTAGTGAAATATTTATAACAAAATGAGGACTAATTCATAAATCCAAGAGGAAATCTAATACTTGTAATTAATAGCAATGTACACTCTACCAACTAAAGGATAATTTACAGTAGTCATAGAATAATTGAAATACTAAGATGGTAATCATACAAACCTGCATTATAAAAAAACAACAACAACAAAACAATAAATTATAAAGTTTCAGCATAAAAACTTTGAAAGGTTGAACTTACATGGTCCACCACGCAAATCACAGAAAGAATCTGGGCTCCCCTTACGCATTTTGCCCAGAGTGTTATCCTCTTGCACTGGTTGAGAGCTATCTTGGTGTCCATTGCTACTTGGTGGGTCGTTAGCATGACCATTTGATAGTTTCTGATCCATTCCTTAACCTTAAAAGCCAAGTGCTACACTTCACCAAATTCAAGCTATTATGTGGTGTATATCATTTTCTGAATGAAGAAAAATGGATGCTTTGGATTATATCATACAATAAAAGTTGGAAATAACTAGTGACATATTTACAATTTATTATCATTAATTTGATACCAGTTCATTCTTAGAACTGAAGATATGACAATTGCAGAGCCTTTAACCCTTTTTTAAAAAAAAAAAAAAGGACCTTGAATTTAGGTTTATAGAAAGTTTTAAAAATAAGTGTCCACTATTTTTACATTTGAAGACCAAATCAAATGACTAGTGGCGTCAGTAGTAGTAGTAGTGACGACTAGTAGTAGTAGTAGTAGTAGTAGTAGTAGTAGTAGTAGTAGTAGTAGTAGTAGTAGCAGTAGTCAGTAGTAGTAGTAGTAGTAGTAGTAGTAGTAGTAGAAGTAGTACAAGTATGGTTTTGTTGTTTGTTGCTTGGACGAAATGAGTCTTTTACCAATAGTTTGTTTTGAATCAGGGACCTCTTGATTAGAGTTTCAAAACTTTAATTTACTAGGTAAGATTTGTGAGTGGGTATTTATGTTTGTCTGATAATCAAATGATAAAATTCCCAAAGCTCTTCACATAGTAATAAAACAAAAATGTTTCAGTTGACTTGCTCTATGCACAAAAAGTATTTTAATCCACATTTTTATTTAGAGTTCTCTCCATTTAAATTAATTTACTGTTCTACGGCCGTGTTTAAAATTCATCCAGACCTACATGTCCTATATTTTAGAATCTAGATTCTAGATTCTAAAGACCTAGGCCTAGATCTAGATATATCTAGAGATCTATTTATTTTTATATTTTTTAGCTAGATTCTAGATGAAGTTACAGTACTAAAACCTAAAATCTAGAGCTAGATAGCTAGATTCTAGCTAAATATTCTTGACCAAGAAGATCATGATTTAGATCTAGATATATATAGATCTAGATCTACATTCGATTTCTAGATTCTAGGCCCAGATAAAGTTTCTATTCGTAAAAATGAAAGTAGATTTAAATGTACACACATGAATCTTAGAAGAAAATCTAGATCTAGATCTATATCTCGTTTCTAGATCTACTTGGTTCAATGATAGATCTTAGGTTCAGATTTAGATGTAGAAAATCTAGGCCTACAGTAGATTACTCAAGATTCTACGGATACTAATCCTGACTAGATCTATTTCTAGGTTCTAGAATCTAGAGTGGATCAAGATCTAATCTAGTTCAAGCCTAGATCTAAGGAAGTCCACGACTAGATCTAGATCTAGAAATCTAGATCTAGAAAAAACTAGATTCTAGATCTAGATCAAGTGACGTGAATATAGAAATATATAATACTGGCATTAGATCTACATCTAGCTAGGGACATACACTTGAGAAAATGGCAGTACAAAGTCTAACCCAGCAGCCGACAGAAAACAATGTGCACGAACTGTCATCTCATTCTCAATCTAGATTCTAGATCTTGGGGATTAGATTCTTGTTGGTCCTCATACCACACAAGGCAGCATACCCAAAAAAGATACAGTAAAAGAAATCAACTCTTCGAGATTTCAATCGCAAAAGAGCAGTAAACAAACCCCAAAATCGTTGCTAAAGCTCACACTAGTCCTAAGGCACTCTGCAAGAAGTGTACAAACAAGACGTAGCTTACGTCTCGTCGTAACAATAATAAGAATAAGAAGGCTTACGACGAGACGTAAGCCACGTGCTACGTCATGTTTGAACATTCCACCCATAGCTCTAATCTAGATTAAAGCCATGCAATAAGGACATTGCCATGTAAAATTATGTATAATATTGACAATACTTGTTTAGCAATTTTTCATTACTGTCTCGACTAGAAACTCGGAAGGGTTGAGGTCAAGTCCAGATACACGGATGCATACTACTACTACTACTACTACTACTACTACTACTACTACTACTACTACTACTACTACTACTACTACTACTACTACTACTACTACTACTACTACTACTACTACTACTACTACTACTACTAC